>JAVTVY010039051.1:0-15702 GCA_036873755.1 Hanleya hanleyi | reverse complement strand
CGCAGGCTCAACTCCAGAACCATACGCGACTCTTACGCATTGCCCCGCATAGATGAAACTTTAGATTGTTTAGCAGGATCAGTTTGGTTTACTAAACTGGACCTCCGTTCGGGATACTGGCAAGTAGAGTTAAAAGAGGAGGATAAGGCCAAAACTGCTTTTTCTGTTGGGCCCTTAGGTTTCTATGAGGCCAACCGCATGCCTTTCGGTCTCACAAACGCGCCAGCAACGTTCCAGAGGTTAATGGAGAAATGTATGGGTGACCTTCACCTTAAAGAGTGTCTCATCTATATTGATGATATCGTTATTTTCTCCAAAACGTTCGAGGAACATCTGAAACGTTTGGAATCTGTTTTCTTGCGCTTAAAACAACATGGCTTGAAACTAAAACCATCAAAATGCGAGTTTTTCCGAAACCGTGTTAAGTATTTGGGACATATAGTTTCACAACACGGTATCGAAACAGACCCCGAAAAGATCGAAGCCCTTAAACAGTGGCCAAGGCCGAAAAATATTAAGGACCTTAGGAAATTCTTGGGGTTCTCTGGATATTATCGCCGCTATGTGCATGACTATGTTAAACTTGTCAAATGCCTGAATGAGTTACTTACAGGTCAGCCCACGAAGTCGAGATCGAAAGAGAAGTTGACTGGTCATCCTCGTCCTCCGAAGTGGAGATGGGACAGCTGTCACCAAGAAGCATTCGAGAAGGTAATCGAAGCGTTGACAACACCACCAATCCTAGCATACGCTGATTATAGTCTCCCCTTTACCTTGCATGTAGACGCGAGCGGTGACGGTTTAGGTGCCGTTCTGTATCAAACACAGAACGGGGTGGAACGTGTTATCGCGTACGGGAGTAGAGGTTTGAAAAAGGCTGAGCGAAATTATCCTGCGCACAAACGGAAATTTCTCGCGCTTAAGTGGGCGGTTTGCGACAAGTTCAACGACTATCTTTATGGTAATCGTTTCACGGTAAAAACAGATAACAACCCGCTCACCTATGTCCTGTCCACGGCCAAACTAGATGCCACCGGTCACCGCTGGTTAGCAGAGTTATCTATACACGAGTTCAATGTTGTGTACAAATCCGGACCGACACATTTCGACGCGGACGCGTTGTCTCGTCACCCGACATTTTCGTCGAACGAAACAATCGACCTTGATGTTGTGAAGGCGATCTGCGAGTGCCGGGTTGTTGAAGTGGTGCCGTTGGTGGAGTGTTTGGGATTCCAGGATGAAACCTCTCCTGTAAGTATATCAGACTGTATTTCAGCTACTCAAGTTTGTTTGCCCTTAATGTCGGATTCAATTAAATGGAGAAAATGCCACCTCGCCGATAAAGCTATTGCTAGAGTGATACATTTTCAAGAACAGGGCCGTAAGCCCAAACGTGAGTTGTTGTCGCAGGAAAGTTTAGAGGTACGCCAAATCCTTAAACATTGGGGTAAACTAGACTTGAAAGATGGTGTACTGTTCCGCGAGTCTCAAAAGGCCGGTGAAAAACTAGTGCAGTTAGTTTTACCAACAGAGTTCCGTGATTTTGTTTTACAGGGTCTCCACGACGATGTTGGTCACCAGGGTACCGCAAGAACTTTGGACCTCGTGCGATCCAGGTTCTATTGGCCAGGTCTTCCCGAAGACGTGACGCGCAAAGTGAGATTCTGTGAGCGGTGCATCCGTAGAAAAACATCAACGGCAAACAAAACTGCGTATTTGGTGAGTATACAGACCTCCCAGCCAATGGAGCTGGTCTGTATAGACTATCTGTCTCTAGAAACTTCTAAAGGTGGGTATTCGAGTATATTGGTCATCACAGACCATTTCACTAGGTACGCGCAAGCAGTTCCCACGCGGAACCAAACTGCTCGTACGACGGCCAAGGCCTTATTTGATAATTACTTTGTCCACTACGGGTTTCCGGGTAAAATCCATAGCGATCAGGGCCGAAATTTCGAGTCCGAACTTATCAGGGAATTGTGTAAGATCGCTGGTGTGGATAAAAGTAGGACAACGCCCTATCACCCGGAAGGAAACGGGATGTGTGAGCGCTTTAATTCCACACTCCTAAACATGTTAGGCACACTCACTGATGATCAGAAAACCGACTGGAAAACTTATGTCCCTTCTCTAGTGCATGCGTACAATGCTACAACACATGACAGCACGAACTACTCGCCATTCTTCCTCATGTTCGGCCGCCACCCACGGTTGTCCCTCGATGCGTTCTTGGGTATCGATCCAAATGATCAGCATTGTGGGAAGAAACTTAAAACTGTGTATGCATCTGATCTCAAGAAAAGGTTGGATTATGCATATAAAGTAGCGTCTGCGGAAGCGAGTAGATCGTCTTCTAGGTACAAAAAGAGATACGATGCACGAGTTAGAGAAGCCACGTTAAGACCAGGTGATCGTGTACTAGTCAAAAACGTAGGCTTAAAGGGTAAACATAAATTGGCCGATCGGTGGGAAAAATCCCCATATGTTGTTGTGTCCCAACCAAATAGTGGTATTCCTGTATTTAAGGTACAGCGGGAGAGTGACAGGAGGAAGACTAGAGTTGTACACAGAAACATGTTACTTCCTTTTTTGTCGCTCCCGTCCCCCGAGTCGCCTAAATCTGATAGCTTTAGACTTAGGCATGCACATGGAAAGAGACGGGATCAGCGCTTGCCTACATCATCATCAGAGTCGGAGACCGAAACCGATGAGGAGTTGGTCATGGTGGAACGACTGGTAAGTAGTAATCTCGGGCCAGAAACTCCGTCGTTCAATCCTAATGTGGAACGAAGGAGAGCGCCCGCAGCAGTTACTAGGCTGCCGGAACCGCCCTTCCCAGTTGCTGGTACCGTGCCTGGGCGAAATGGCAACATTACTGGACCACGGTTGACCACTGAGAGACAAGAGCGTGTGGACAACGCGCCTTTGCCAAGATTTACCAACGGGAACACAGAACATAATCATAGGCCAGTGTTACGGCGCTCGAATAGAAATCGACGAGAACCAAACCGACTACGTTCTGACAGATTGGGTGACTGGATAACATAGCATCAGGGTAAATATCGGGACGATATTTCCCCGAGCGGGGAACCATGTCACGATGTTAATTGTTAAATATCATGAAGATGTATTCAGATTATATGGTATTTAGAATGGTGTTATTAGTTACAATTGTATAAGATCATAATCATTCATAACTTCATCCACGCATTTGTCACGCCCTTAATAACTCATTGATGTCCCCCTCCACCTTAATAAATTTTGTTCATCATTCGGACTCTACTCGCGTCGTAAGTGTAGACGCGTTATTTAAGACGCGTGCGGTAGCGCTCGCGGGTTATGCTAATGTAGACACTTGGTCTCTCGAGTTACGCTGTTATGTGCGTGACTGACGACTACCGGACTGTGGTATGTTGTAATTGTATTTAAATATTGAAATAGTGGTTTAGTGATATTCTAAACTGTGGTCTGTGTCCGCGAGAGGTATTATAATTTTAGTTGCGACTACCGCTAGACTGTTGCGTAACTTCTGTAATAAATACCGGTACCTGGAAGGACTCGACGCATTGACGTCTATCCGCTCGGCCATTCTTCACGATTGTCTGTTTATCCTTCCAGAATAACTGAGGTCTTCACGGCCTACGTGTAAACAGTCGGAGCGATGTGTGTAATGCCAATACCAGGATACGAGACCGATTAAATTGTGATTATTACTGAAGAATATTCAAACTGTCTTTGCCTTTTTGTTTGCCGGCCCACCGACTTCATAACTAGTCCGTGACACTTGTGTTCTCTCGGAATGTATTATATAGATCATGTTCAAGGCTAAAAACGTTTCAGCAATTGCGTGCATTTCGTACGTCGACGGCATGGAGTCGCATCAACAATAATGTGTCGGTTTACCTTAACGAGCGGCTAACCCTATCCGGGCTGGGAGAAGGACGCATTGTGACGTTACGAAACCATAGTACTGAATGTGCTTCTTGACTGCGCTGTGCATTGCGCAAATGGTCATTTTGGATACTGTCGAGTCATCTTAAATAGCCGTACATGAAATTGCTTTGTCGTCGGGCAACAACAAAGACACGACCGTAAGAACGTTGCTAGACTGTGACATCACTGACGAGAATACGCACGTCGGTTTTGGTCACGCCGGTGTCTCTTTAATTCCGACAGCTTTTCGCTATTAGAACAGCGCTGCTTATTCTCACCGCAACGTAACGGTATCCAGACTAATATTGAGGACCGGTACCCGTAATTTTATGCGTTTAATAGTTTCAAGAAAACCGCCTTAAAATTAGAGGAAATCAATACATTCAATACTATTTCACGCTCAACGTCAGGCGAGCAGTCAGTATACAGGAACATTATAATGTTGTTGGGTCGACAGCATCGGAACCGGTATTTGAGTTCTTGTACCGAGGGTTATATCGGAGAACAGAAAACCGGCCACAGCGATTGGATCATATTCAACTGTGATAACCCATATGTTGTGGCACGTATTTTTCGGTGAAACAAAATATTCAATTATTTACAGATTTCTCAGTCATCAATAACGTTTGAGCACTTTGTGTGTGTCTAATTCCGCTTAACCCGGGGCTAGGGGCCGTATGTACTTCAAGATCTTCATGGTACTCATATGAACAGTGAGTGAGTGAATAGGGTTTAACGTCGCTTTCAACATTTTTTCAGCTATATCACGACGGGGAAGGGAAGGGAGGGGAGGGGGAGGAACAGGGGCAGTCACAATCAAAGCGTGACTGAGGTACATCATTTTTAGATGACGACTCTATAACGAATATTATGGATTAAGAATACTGATCAGCGATACGGATTTGATATTTTGGAACATCATGATGTCTTGCCGGCATCATTGAAAACTGTTGACCGCTTCTCTCTTGCAGGAAACAAGCCTATGTTTATGTATACTTTTGTCTTTTTGAATTTGGTGCTAATACTGTTATATGGAAATGGAATAGGTCTTTGGATTATGGACGCGGATATTCTCTAATGGACGACGGCTGGATTATGAATGACGGACTAGACGCTTGTATATAAAGGATATAATAGAGATCAAGGTTATTATGAAATGTTAATTCCAAGCAGTTTAGTTTTTGCTGTAACCTATAACTACACATGCACGAGACGTCAGGATGGCGTATCTTCGGTCTTGTGTGTATGATAGTCATCAACGGATTAATGGAAAACGGTTGAAATTAAAAACATTACATCATCTTGTTGAATCAATTCACTAATTTGCCTATCTTCACCGGTGTAGAATTCCTGGATAAAACTATACTGACAACTGAGCATACATATGGTATTTCGATCTCCAGTGTTAAATCACCAAAGCATTAATTATCATGACGTTAATATTATTTCCATCACACACTGGGGGAATATGATACTATTTCAGATTATAACATCTCGTGCCAGTTCTTCGGAAAGAAAATCATTCTTATTCATGCAACACCTAACACACAGGAATGTATGAAAACGAAGTCCATTACGACCTAAGACAGAATTGCTAACTTGTATCGATTCACGTAGAACGGTGTTGAGCTACAGTGCTGGTGAACACAATGTTGTCATTCTGCCACTGTTATCGAGGCAAATGCCGAGTAACTGCAGTTATATCGGGAATCAAGCATTATAAAAAGTGGAAATATATATATGCGGCAATCATCGTCGGAAATTCCCACACCTCCATATAAAATAGAAACCCACAAGAAATGCGACGAAATATGACACAGAAAAATACTGTGTATTCCGGCCATATGAAACAATTAGTTCAGATGTGAGTTATCTAGGAGTCATTCTTTTGGAGCTTCTGCAAGTGAAATCATCAACACCCAATCGCTTCGCTTAGTGACGTCATGTCTTTTGACACGGCGAGGAAAGGAACACCTGTGCATGAACTGTACATCTCTCGCTCAACGTGGAGGCTATAGGAAAAGCTTTGGGTGTGCTCTTTGGCCGTTTGAACTGATCATTATTATTAGCTGGAAAATGTTAAGTTATCCATATGGATATATAGTTTACCTTTCCTGCTAACACCACCACATACATAAGGGTCGCACAATCAGCTAAAGACTAAAATGCCAGGCGTGTATCTTTAAGTTGCCGTCTTACCACGATAATGGCAGACCCGACCAGAACGACGTTACGTTACCAAGCCTGCCTGTGACGTCACTGAAAAGACAATCGGCTTCGGTGACGACGTTGTCTTTGTTTATTTTGCGTTAGAAACTTGTGTTCTCTCGGAATGTATTATATAGATCTTGTTCAGCGCTAAAGGGGTTTCAATAATTTCTTGCATTCCATATGTCGATGAAATGGAGTCGCATCAACAATAATGTGTCGGGGTACCGTAACAACCGGCTCATACAAATATATTAACCCTATGTGGGCTGGGGATAGGACGATTTTCTGAGCGAAATCTCACGCACATGCGGACTTATTCTGTATAAAATAAAATTTCCTATCCACAACTTTTTCGCCAATATATCGCCATGCACTTATATCTCACAACAGTACCTGAAACGTTCACTTTACCCAGACTTATTTTGAATCATGATTCTAAAACGCAAATGTGAAAAAAATCACCATGTCAATATTTCACACTTGATGTTGGCCGCGTTGGCCTATGTTGGTAGGCCGATTGATCAACATAGTTATGAGTGTGGCCCCAAATTAACATCACAGGTATTAGCAAGGTTCTTTATGGTTGGGTATGGATCGATTGAAATTCGGAGATAACAATTCTACAAAATATTTTGCATGCCATATGCCAAGTTTCACAGTTGAGAGAAAAATCAGCGCCAGTAGATTCCAAACGTCGCAGATATTTTATCGGTACAAACTTCTAGACCCCCATGCACGTTATACTTCTCAACGATTTAGCGAACATTTATAATTTAAACTGCTGGACTATTTCTAGTTATTGTATTGCATAATCCTATCTCATTTTCACACAATATTCACGTTTAAAAAGTTAAGATGTTGCCGTCTGACCACGGCAATGGCAGACTCGGCCAGAACAACGTTACGTTACCAAGCCTGTCTGTGACGTCACTAAAAAGACAATCGGATTCGGTAACGACGTTGCATTTGTTTATTCTGCGTTAGAAACTTGTGTTCTCTCGGAATGTAATATATAGATCTTGTTCAACGCTAAAAACGTTTCAGCAATTGCGTGCATTTCGTACGTCGATGGAATGGAGTCGCATCAACAATAATGTGTCGGTTTACCGTAACGAGCGGCTAACCGTAACCGGGCTGGGAGAAGGACGCATTGTGACGTTACGAAACCATAGTACTGAATGTGCTTCTTGACTGCGCTGTGCATTGCGCAAATGGTCATTTTGGATACTGTCGAGTCATCTTAAATAGCCATACATGAAATTGCTTTGTCGTCGGGCAACAACAAAGACGCGACCGTAAGAACGTTGCTAGACTGTGACATCACTGACGAGAATACGTACGTCGGTTTTGGTCACGCCGGTGTCTCTTTAATTCCGACAGCTTTTCGCTATTAGAACAGCGCTGCTTATTCTCACCGCAACGTAACGGTATCCAGACTAATATTGAGGACCGGTACCCGTAATTTTATGCGTTTAATAGTTTCAAGAAAACCGGCTTAAAATTAAAGGAAATCAATACATTCAATACTATTTCACGCTCAACGTCAGGCGAGCAGTCAGTATACAGGAACATTATAATGTTGTTGGGTCGACAGCATCGGAACCGGTATTTGAGTTCTTGTACCGAGGGTTATATCGGAGAACAGAAAACCGGCCACAGCGATTGGACCATATTCAACTGTGATAACCCATATGTTGTGGCACGTATTTTTCGGTGAAACAAAATATTCAATTATTTACAGATTTCTCATTCATCAATAACGTTTGAGCACTTTGTGTGTGTAAAGGATATAATAGAGATCAAGGTTATTATGAAATGTTGTTAATTCCAAGCAGTTTAGTTTTTGCTGTAACCTATAACCACACATGCACGAGACGTCAGGATGGCGTATCTTCGGTCTTGTGTGTATGATAGTCATCAACGGATTAATGGAAAACGGTTGAAATTAAAAACATTACATCATCTTGTTGAACCAATTCACTAATTTGCCTATCTTCACCGGTGTAGAATTCCTGGATAAAACTATACTGACAACTGAGCATACATATGGTATTTCGATCTCCAGTTTTAAATCACCAAAGCATTAATTATCATGACGTTAATATTATTTCCATCACACACTGGGGGAATATGATACTATTTCAGATTATAACATCTCGTGCCAGTTCTTTGGAAAGAAAATCACTCTTATTCATGCAACACCTAACACGCGGGAATGTATGAAAACGAAGTCCATTACGACCTAAGACAGAATTGCTAACTTGTATCGATTAACGTAGAACGGTGTTACAAACCAATAAGCTGGGGAATTGGTGGGGTTTATGTGGGGCAAGCTGTGTAGGGATCATGTGGGGAATGTGTAGGACAGCCAATGTGGGGAATGTGTAGGGATTTGGTAAAATCCCCACATTGGACTTAGTCATGGAAAAGGAGTTTCTTAATGCTGCTTAGCTGAATTAAATCCCCGCACTATCCCAACCTCAGCCCCACGTGTTCCCTACATGTGGGGATGATGCGGGGAACTATATTTAAATCTGGTATGGGATAGACCCACAATATTTCTGCAGTAAGTCAAGCATGGCACAGAAAACCCCACAATATCCCCACGTGGGGAATCTGCGGGGCAGAAAAGCCCACAACATCCCCACGTGGGGAATCTGCGGGGCAGTAATTCCAGCATGGGACGGGAAACCACAATATCCCCAAATGGGGAATCTGCGGGGCAGAAAACCCCACAATATCCCCACGTGGGGAATCTGCGGGGCAGAAATTCCAGCATGAGAGAGAAAACCCCACAACATCCCCACGTGGGGAATCTGCGGGGCAGTAATTCCAGCATGGGACGGGAAACCACAATATCCCCAAATGGGGAATCTGCGGGGCAGAAAACCCCACAATATCCCCACGTGGGGAATCTGCGGGGCAGAAATTCCAGCATGAGAGAGAAAGCCCCACAATATCCCCATGTGGGGAATCTGCGGGGCAGTAATTCCAATATGGGAGAGAAAACCCCACAATATCCCCACGTGGGGAATCTGCGGGGCAGAAAACCCCACAACATCCCCAGGTGGGGAATCTGCGGGGCAATAATTCCAATATGGGAGAGAAAACCCCACAATATCCCCACATGGGGAATCTGCAGGGCAGAAAACCCCACAACATCCCCATGTGGGGAATCTGCGGGGCAGTAATTCCAGCATGGGAGAGAAAACCCCGCAACATCCCAGGTGGGGAATCTGCGGGGCAGTAATTCCAATATGGGAGAGAAAACCCCACAATATCCCCACGTGGGGAATCTGCGGGGCAGAAAACCCCACAACATCCCCACGTGGGGAATCCGCAGGGCAGTAATTCCAGCATGGGACAAAACCCTACAATATCCCCACGTGGGGAATCTGCGGGGCAGTAATTCCAATATGGGGCAGAAACCCTGACAAAGAGGTGTGGCAACGTCTCCACAGTAACCCTAGGGGATGGCTCGGGGTTGTCGCCCCCGAATGTACCAACAATGGGTTATTTTCGGGGTAGTTATTTGGGAGTGGGGAATGAATTGGGCAGAGCACTCTGCAGTATCCTCACAAATGGGGAAATTACGGGGCAGGGTGCACAAAACACCATCTGTACAGAATTTCGGGGGTGTGGGGGAGGGGGCATCTTCTATTTGAAAGGGCATGTCATTTGTACAGACTGTCTAGTCTGTCCCGATTCCTCCTGCAATATCATCCATCCCTTAAAATAACCACCAGCAGAAGCAAAATCCACGCGTATTTCACCTTTTATTCTTTAACAGCATAAAATATATATTGTACCATGTCTTAAAACACCCGAGCACAAAATAGGAAGCACAATGAAAGTCTGTGTCAAGTAGAATGTTTTTTTTCATCCCTCAAAGGTTTAAAAAAATCTGTCTTGGTCTTTTCCCACCTGTTGTGGGATGGCCTTTAGCATTCCTTGGGGGACTGTCGTCGTCATCGCCAGAGGATGACAAATCCACAGCAGATGAGAGTGAAGCTGAAGAAGAGTCCACCAGTTCTTCCGACATGTGGAGATCATGCTTCTTCATTGGTGTTCTCTGGCGTATTCTACCTGACCTTGCTGCATCATGGCATTTCTGAGTGATGCGTCTCCTTACTTTGGACCACAGTGTGCCCTTGAACTGGCTGCAAACATAAGCTGGAAGTCAAACAATGAAAAACGATTAGTATATTCTGAATGCCCAAGCTATCATAATAAATTAATACAAGAAACAAATATGGTTGAGCATACAGAAAACGTCGACTCAGCTCAAAAACATTTGTGCACATCTACACATGGTACCGACCATATGTACCCAATTTCAAAAGAATCCATCGAAAAGTCTGAGACGAGTTGCATTCACGAGGATAGTATGTGGCAAATAAAAGATTTCAGACCAAAATCAAGGGGAGTAACTCAAGAAACTGTTGAATCAACTCGAAATAAGTTTGGCACCAATCATGTGCACCTAATTTCAAAAGAATGCAATGAAACCCCCAGGACGAGTTTCGTTGACGAGGACTAGGTGCCAAATAAAAGTATTCCAGACTAAAATGAAGGGCGGATAACTCAAGAAAGCGTTGAATTGGTTCGAAAAAAGCTTATGCACATCTACACATGATACAGATCATGTGTACCGAATTTCAGAAGAATCCATTGAAAACTCTGGGAAGAGTTGTGTTGATGAGGACAGTAGGTGCCAAATTAAGGATTTCAGACCAAAGTCAAGGGGAGTAACTCAAGAAAACATCGAATCGGGCCGAAAAAGTTCGTGCACAATTACACATGGTACCGATCATGCATACCACATTTCAGAAGTATCCATTGAAAACTCTGGGACGAGTTGTGTTGACGAAGACAGTAGGTTTCAAATACAAGGATTTCAGACCAAAATCAAGGGGAGTAACTCCAGAAAACGTTGAATCGGACCGAAAAAAGTTTGTGCACATCTACACATGATACCGATCATGTGTACCAAATTTCAGAAGAATCCATTGAAAACTCTGAGAAGAGTTGCGTTGATGAAGACAGTAGGTGCCAAATACAAGGATTTTCGACAAAAATCAAGGGAAGTAACTCAAGAAAACGTCGAATCGGGCCGAAAAAAGTTCGTGCACAATTACACATGGTACCGATCATGCATACCAAATTTCAGAAGTATCCATTGAAAACTCTGGGACGAGTTGTGTTGACGAAGACAGTAGGTTCCAAATACAAGGATTTCAGACCAAAATCGAGGGGAGTAACTCAAGAAAACGTCGAATTGGGCCGAAAAAAGTTTGTGCACATATTCACATGGTACCGATCAGGTGTAACAAATTTCAGAAGAATCCACTGAAAACTCTAGGACAAGTTGCATTGACGAGAAAAAGTTAACGGACGGACGGACGACGCTATACCATAATACGTCCCGTCAAATTTGACGGGCGTATAAAAGTGTTATAAAACATTTCATCAGAAGGCAATATGGATCTGTTACTGGGAATATATTTGAAACAACTTTGAAACTCTTAACCCCTTAGCCTAATGTACAGTAAGTCAAGGGGCTGACCCTGAAACATGCCAGGTAAATAACAAAAAATTGTTGGGGACATCACTTTAGACGTTTTTTTTTTTTTTTTCAAAATAAGCTACAAATAACTGGTTGGCACCCCTTTCCCCACAACTGGTGGGACATACCACCTCTTAGAAATGAACAGGATATCACAGTTTTTTCTCAGACATGCAGTGATAACAAGATTTCCTCACCTCCAGGTGTAACTTCCTAAGTTGTAGGAGAGGATAACTGGTATTCACATGAGGTCCACAAGCCGATCTAATCCATTATCCTGTTACCAATGCACACAATGAGAGTGGGGTCCAGTATTTGCCTGTTCCTATAGATCATTGAAATACAAACACAATTAGATAAAACTCAATCAGGGCAGTATACATTCTGTAGCAAATTATTGTCACTGCATGAACTGGTTAGGGATACTACCAAAATAGAGTACTCTCGCTGAACAAGAAAAGACAATAACCAATAAGCTGTTCCATCAACTTTTAATGACCCGCACAACTGGGATGAAAATTCAATTCTACATGGTCTGGTGCCAATTTTATTTAATAAATTGATTATGTATGTCAAAAAGTTCTTAAACTTTAGTACAGTGTATTTTGTGAACTAACTGTCCTCCGATAATTACTGGAGGATACATTTTATTTCTTTAAATTTTTATTCATAGCAATTTATCTGTATTTCCTAAAGTTATAATCTTATGAAAGTCAGTTACGGGTAGGAACAGCTCGCTGTGAAGCTGGGTTGTCTGAGACAGCAATATCGCATATTTACCTATAATCGTCCTTGAATTATACTAATCGACAAATTAAACATATTTAACTCCATCTGTCCATGTACACTGCAAATTTATCTCACAGTTATAACAGACCTGCTTGTATCTATATAATCCATAAAATCTGATTAAATTCAGCCCTAGTACAGCGATAGGACGAATAACATAAACATGTGCAACTTAGTTTACAATTGTTTTGTGACTAGGTGAAATAATTTTGTCAAAAATGACATATTCAATTTTAAAATCAAGTTTTGAGGGGAATTCCAGTCCGTGCACCTCTATAAACATTGGGTACTCCCTCGTTTTTTCTACGAAACAGTGAACTCCACCCTTATAGAACAGAAAAGTTGTTTTCAAATATCTCCTAATCTATTATGCAAATAAAGCAGGAAATTCTGAACAGTTTGGTGTATCTGGCATCGAAATCGATTAAAATCTCACCGAAATATCGAGTATTCCCATATCATGGATTTTCACCAATCAATGGTACTCATTTAGAAATACCATTATCTTCACATGTAATCATGTATTCATGAATACATGTAATGCAAGTACATGTACATGTTGCAGAGGAAATGTACCAGGATCTAATTATAGAGTATAATCTATGAACAGAAGTAAATTAGCAGCCTGACTTAGGTGTACATGTAACCGACATAAGTTTATACATGTATTGTGATGTCACAGCACAAGCCATTTTGTTATGACGTCACGTCATAATAGTATATTGCAACAATTAAGTGCTATGATGTCATTCACAGAGATGACGTCACAAGATAATGCAGCCAATGTACCATAAGCTATCAACTGTTCAAGTATACATGTACTGTTGTGTAGAAGAAAACCATATATAGTACAAATTGTATTCACCATAAAGGTCGGAGTACGGTAGCCATTTCGCAATGGGACATAAAACGTGAAATATACAAGTATTAGTTTGTTACATATACATGTACTCTGTCAGGCTAAAAGGGTTAGGTGAGCACCAGTACAAACATCACGGGTTACCGGCATGTGCCAGAGTCAGTTAAAGGGCAAACAATTGAAGGAGGGGGGGGGGGGGGTGTGGAATGCACATCACACACAGAATACATGTAGATTCAGGTGTGGCTGGATACATACTTGTGGGGGGGGGGAGAATGTGGGGGGGGGGAGACACACTATTAGCAATGAATGTAGCAATGAATGGATGTCATTATTCAAAGAACTTGACATGGGAGGATTTTCTACCTGAAATTGTTATTGAGTTTGAGACTGTTACAGTGGAAGGAAGGGAAATCATAGTGTTTCTAACCCATAAAAGAGGTTTGATGTAGCAGGTCTCATTTATGGCTGTACATGTAAATGATTGTTTCATAGAATGATGACAGAGGTTCTCAAATATCTTGAAATACTGGGACAGAAGCAGCTATGGCTGGCCAAAATAATAAAATGAATTGAAAAAATTATTCTTCATGGTTTTCTGAGCATCTGCTAAATATTTTCAAATTAACCTTAATGCCCTCAGTCTATGAGAATGTTTTGAAATGACCGTGTTGAGCGGTTCTATTCCCAACTTCTCTTTTATTCTATGTCATAGAGGGCAGGGTATGGTAGATAATTAAAAACTGTAGTAACTCGGCTTGACATTATAGGGAATGACTTTAATTGAGCTAAAGATGAAAGAGAAATACACTTAGAAAAAATATTTTAAAAAAAAATCGATTTAATTTTTTTTTTTAATATTTATTAATTTTCATAATTTATTGGAAATAATTATACGTAGACATCGACCATCCAATATCCTACTGGCCAGGCAACTGCATGTGGTTGACAAGCAGGAAACTTGCTTCAAACCGCCCGCAGTTCAACAACGTGCAGCCATGCCGAGTTGCGATAGAGCTAAATATAACAACAATGATCATTGTCTACGGCACAGGGAAAGAAACTAACCGTCTCTTGGCGTCCACCTTCCATGGGAATAATGTTGGCACCGGGTTATGCGAAGTTGGACCAACACCTCCTTCAAAATGTAACTTGTAATGTAAGGAGCAAATCCGGGTAAACTTGTTTGGTCCCCATGTCGCTTCGCGTCGAACCATTTGAACTGTTGAACCCAGTTTCGACGCAACGCATTTTTCTCTCGGGTGGGAAATGGGTGAAAAGTTACATCAACCATGGATATTTCCTCTCTTTGTTCCGCTTTTTAACAGCGGCATTGCAGCCCGGAACACAACAGATAAAGTTTGGCATTTCATCGCCCGGTGTCAGATTCTGGGCCCTTCCGCTTTCACTGGAGTGCAAACAAATTTACCCACAGGTACAAAAGAGCTACAGGACAGGGGGCACAACTCTTGGGTTATATGATGCTTTATTGCATTTTGTGCATTGTTGGAGTGCATTAAGATAGACTTATTACTGCGTCTCCCACTTTTACATAGTTTGAAATACACAGCATTAATTACAATCTTACACACATGTAGAATACAACATGTGACGGCCGGAGAGAACAATATCGAAACATAATTCAGCTAATTGCTGGGGTGGGGGGGGGGGGACTAGAGATATTTATGTGGTTATTATGCTAATATCGGTCGCTTAGGATTTGCTAGGGGTAGTTACTTTTTCTTTGTTGTTAGCTTTGTGTATAATTATATTCTTCTTCAAATCGTTTTGTCGTTTTGATAAACTCACCTAAACATATCTGAGCTTCAATGTTTAATTTTGTACTTTTTTCATCGTTTCCAAATAGCAATGCCTGGGTTGATGGCATCAGCTCGGTACCATAGATTCTATTAATAATTTCCAGAAGGACAACTCTTTGATTTCTAAACACAACTCTATGCGTATTACATAGACTTTCCAAGTCAAATCTTTATCTTTCTGGTGAGGGGTAAATAAATTTTCCATTAGTAATGCAAGTGAATGAAAAAATAATCTTTTTATACCTATTACGTGTCAGGTAAAATTACAAATTATATCAATTTACAGTATAATGAAACTGATATATTACAGAAATTTTGTAGAGGTAAATATATTTTAGGAAACCAATATTTATTTGGATATAGCTGTTTATAAAGGTGATGATCTTGTCTGACCACTCATCTGTCATCACCCTAAAAAAGGTGATGAGATTTCATCAACTTCTTAGGGTGATGACCAAGGATGGCCACTCGTCGTTCATCATGACTGGATCTCATCACCCTTTTATGGTGATGGCCTGGTTTCA
>JAVTVY010039050.1:0-166925 GCA_036873755.1 Hanleya hanleyi | reverse complement strand
CTCAACAAGGACTATCTCACTCCACCGCCACACTTCCGCATGGAGTCCTTCCGGTCTATCCGGACGGTACTCAGACAAGGGGAATGGCTGACTTCTCTGGATTTAAGGGATGCATACCTGCATATCCCGATACATCTGGAGGACAGGAAGTACTTGAGATTCATGGTCGGCAAACGACGCTTCCAAATTCAAGTGCTTCCGTTCGGCCTGTCCACTTCCCCTTGGGTGTTTACACGAGTGTTTACACCAGTGGCACAGTTCCTGCACAGTCTAGGTATAAAGTACCACTTTTATATCGACGACTCCCTGCTAAGGAATGCCTGCAAGGAACAGTTAATCCTAGACACCCAGTTTGTCTTAAGGATATTGACTTCTCTGGGATACATCCCACACGAAGAGAAATCAGAGCTGATTCCTTCACAAAGGCGCAAATTTCTGGGGGTGGAATACGATACGCTACGAGCTCTCGCCAAACCCCCAGAAGATCGATGGCTAAAGATAACAACGAAGATACCTCAGTTCCTCAAGTTATCTCAGGCCAGGGCTTTACACTTTGCTGCAATAATCGGCCTCTTGACGTCAACACAGGACGTAACACCAAGAGGGCGGTTGCAGCTTCGTCCCTTAATGATTTACTTCAATCATCAATGGGTCGAAAGGCAGTTGAATCCGTGGATACCTGTAACACCGCTAGTCAAACAATGCCTCCTATGGTGGCTGGATCCACTCAACGTTATGCCAGGTGTGTCCCTACTTCCGTTTCGTCCGTCACATCACCTGTTCACGGACGCATCTATGGAAGGATTGGGAGCCCACCTCGAGTCCAAGTCGACATCCGGGTTATGGACAATCGAGGAACGCTCGTACCATATAAACGTGTTGGAGTTTATGGCAGTGACACATGCCATCCACACGTGGGTGAGCGTATTGACCGACAAGAACCTGCTAGTTGCGACGGACAACACAACAGTCGTGTCCTATATCAACAAGCAGGGGGGGACGAGATCTCCGCAATTACAAAGCCAAGCGGAAATCTTTTTCGGTCTGTGTTGGGACAACAACATATCGGTGTTGGCCAGGCACATCCCGGGGGTACTGAACGTCCTAGCGGATTCGCTTTCTCGACGGAATCAGATAATTCCCACGGAGTGGCAACTTCACCCAGACATACTAAAACAAATAGCTCATGTCTGGGAGATGCCACACATAGATCTGTTCGCCACTCGGCGCAACAATCTACTGCCCCTGTTCATGTCGCCGGTCCCGGATCCGTCGGCTTATGCAGTGGACGCACTATCGCAGGACTGGTCAAGGATGGTAGCATATGCGTTCCCTCCTCCAGCTATCCTAGCGAAGGTACTTCAGAAGATCCGCGAACACATATGTGTCGTTTACCTGGTTGTTCCGTGGTGGCCAGCAAGGCCGTGGTTCCCGGAACTACTGGATCTTCTGGTAGATGTACCAAGACAGCTTCCGGTATGGCACAATCTACTGCGCCAGCCCGGAACGTCGATATTCCACAGCCAGCCAGGACTGTTCCACTACCACGTGTGCAAGTGCTCAAGCAGCACTTCGCTCAGGCGGGATTTTCAGCGGAGGTTGGGCGCCGAATGGCACAATCAATTCGACCGTCCTCTTCCGCTGTATACAACTCAAAGTGGGCAATCTTCGATCTTTGGTGTGGAGAGAGGGATATCAATCCATCCTGCGCCACTATCCCTGAAGTAGCAGAGTTTCTATTGTATCTGTTCAGGGATAGGGGCCTGGTGCCCGCTACGGTAGAAGGTTATAGAGCGGCTATTGCTCAACCTATTCTACTGGGTACTGGGATTAATCCCTCGACTGATCCAAACTTATCTGCACTAATCAAGTCATACAAGATAACTGGTCAGTCGGCTGTTCCGAAATTACCTAAGTGGGACTTAGCCTTAGTACTTCGGCAATTAGGAGAGCCACCTTTCGAGCCAATAGAAGCTATTGAGCTAAAATATTTATCATACAAAACTTCGTTTTTGTTGGCTCTTGCTTCGGCAGCTAGAGTGTCAGAGCTGCATGCGCTCGATAAAAGGAACATCAGACACTCCAGGAACTGGAGCAAGGTAGTTCTCACAACGGTTCCTGAGTTTGTGGCCAAGAATCAAGCCCTCTACGATTCCATATCTCGAGAGTTCACAATTCCAGCCTTATCTGATTTCCTTTCGTCCGGTCTTGAATCAGACATGTTAATGTGTCCGGTTCGGGCTCTTGCGTGTTACGTGAATCGTACAGAGGAGATCAGAGCGGGAAGGAGGCGTTTGTTGATCCCTTTCGATCCCAAAGCCAAACAAGAAATAAGTAAAAACACTATCTCGAGTTGGCTCAAAAAATACGATTCGGCTAGCGTACTCCACGGCTACTGATAGGCAAGCCGCGCTTGTAAACGTTTCGGGTCACGAGATTAGGGCATTAGCGGCATCATGGCCTCTATGGACCAACAGATCGGTGACAGACATTATGAGGGCGTGCTACTGGAGGTCAAACACGACATTTGCCTCCTACTATCTCCGGGACATGACGTTGGCATGTAACGACCTCTATTCCATCGGCCCACTTGTGACCGCACAACGGGTGTCAGGGGGACCGAGGCCAGCAATATAGCTACAAAAGTCCGGGCGTACAGTTGTAACCCTGCTTGCGGGTGAGTGCATTTTTTTCTCTCGGCCCCTTTCGAAAAAAGGGGGGGGGGGGCGTATCTTGCATCTCAGCCTTGAAGTCAGAGTAGCAACAGAGGTTCCCTGTGTACCATAGGCATACAGGTTATTACTGTTGTATGATTTCATGGATCCTCTGTGAGGTAGAAGATCTATGATTTCTACTCTGTACTATGTATGGCATTTATCACTAATCACGGATTGTACCAGTTTGCCCACCTACCTTACGGTGGCACTCTATGCAAAGAGTGGAAGTGAGGTAAGTTTTCAGCGCAAATAACAAAAAAATTTCACAGGTAAATTTTCTGTTATTAAGCTAAAACTTACCTCACTTCCAGTGATGCCCACCCAACCTCCCCGCTATGATACATCCAGACCATGTATCGCAGTGGAACAAGAAGGAAGTGGAATTGTGGGTAGCTATGCTATCACGTGACTAGCAGGGGAGATAACTGTGTCATTTAAATTCTTACTGTGGTATTTCATGTAGACAAGAAATGCAAAGAGTGGAAGTGAGGTAAGTTTTAGCTTAATAACAGAAAATTTACCTGTGAAATTCTTCTTTTACCGGGCAGACGCGTAGTAGAGGTACGTTGCTGTCTCCGACAATGTGTGCATCGACCACATCTGAGTAGATGTACAGGCCATACATACCACCACGCATGTCCATCGGGATGTGGCCTTTCTCGCCGGTGGGTCCAGCGTACCCCTGTAGATCGAGACCCAGCATTTGCTGTAGGGTAGGACTGATTTCGACACTCACGTTGGGGCTGAGAGTAAGACTGGCCTTGTCGTTGTGTGCATTGTAATCGAAGTCCACATGATTTTTGAAGGGGAAAGTTTTTATGGGGTGTGAAGTATTCGTCACGTCCCGTAGAGACTTATAATGCATCAGACTTCTCAGCCCACCCATGAACTCCTTGGGAGTATCGTATTGGCCTTCGGGTAGGGTGAGTCGGGTGTCTTGTCCTTCATAGGTCACCTCGTACCACACTTCACCACCTCGCACGTTGTACCACGAGTAAGAGTATTGGATATCCACGAGTCCACATTCCCAGCGTCCAGGTAAATGCAACGGTTGTGGTAACTGGGTCACGTACTTGGTCAAGGTGTTGTCAGGAAACACATCAGCCGAGCTGTTACTGGGTAGGACGACTGAGCTTTCCTGCTGCTGCTGTTGGTTTTAATACTCCTCCCAGCCCTTGGGCGCTAATCGTCGTGATGGTCGCGTTGACTTGCAATCTTGGTGGTTGCAAGGGGTGGCGTGGTAAAAGGGGTGAAAAAGTAGGTGCCCGCCGTGGTGATGTTTTGGGGGGAGACTCCGGTTCCCACTCGGCTTTCAAAGAAGGTTGTGGAGTCTGTCGTTGTGCGTGCACCGGCGATTCACGCTGCATCCAGGCCCAGCGCTGGGGGTTCCCCACCAATTCCTGTGGTACATGCATGTCTTTCAAGCCTTGAGCGAAGAACTCCCATCCTCAAGGATTCGTGTGCGACCTGCGTTGACGCATCAGACCATTCACTAAATCCGTCATGTGGGTACCGGGGACCACCTGATTCTGTACCAGTAGTTCACCTCTATCATTCCAAGTCATGTTAGGATTCTGTTTCATCCGTTTTAATACCAGGCCAGCTTGTTTCTTGAACGATGCAGGTACACTCTTCATGACTTCGTCTTCGACCCACTGTGGGGCTGTGGGTGGTACCCCTGGTAATGGCGGCTGTTGGAGCGGTGCTGAGGTTGGTGGTGGTGGTGCTGCTGGGGTAGAGAGGGGTTTGTATAGGTCCATGAACGTCATGTACCGCTAAAGCGTTTCATTGTACTGTTGTACTTTCTCACTGTCGCTTAACTCCGGTCGTTGTAAGATCTGACGCATCTCCTCATCGAGTGTGTTTATCGTCTTCTCCGTAGAGGGTACGGGGTACGGTGATTGGAGCTTTTGAAGGAGCCGAGGTTCGACGAGGACCATTTTTTTCGTGTGGTTCATTGTCGGCCGAACAGTCCACCCAATACTGGACCCAACACGGAAGCCGCCAACGGTGCTAAAATGGCCCCGAGAAAGCCGCCTTTCTGTAACACCTTTTTCTTCTGTGTTCGAGAGACTCGCTTCTGGACTAAGGTTCGCAGACCTGTCTTATGCTTGGCCAACTTCGCCTTCTGAGCCGGAGTCAGTGGTACGTTGCCTTTTAAGATATTGAGTCCAATCTCACACAGACAGCACACGAGAGCAGGGTCTGCGCCACGTACAATGCTTCGAACCAACTCGGGTGGGGCCGTCTTCAATACACGGAGCGTCGGAGCATGCTTCCATACTCGAGCAGACATCATGTACAACTGATGCTAGAACCCACAACCCTGCCCTTTTTATCTACCTACCTCGTGAATATTGAACAGAGACAAAAGTCAACCATGATGTTGTATTAATTCTTTTATTATCCCCAACATCAAACACACACCCCAGCTGGGGGGAAGCCACTGTGGGTGTGTTTACATTATTTTTGCATGTACACGTGGTGGGTCTCTCCGGGGAAGATAACGGTCCGTAGTCGTAGGTGGTCGGGGGTGGCTTGCTTCAGGTCGAAGAGCATATACCCATGCTGAGGGGTTGTCGCATCTTTAAAGGCTTCCAACGCAAACGCAGTGCGTCCCGGGTACATCAGTCTCGCCAGGTGCAGCACTTGAGTGGTATCTCTCGGGTTTTTGAAGACCACCAGGTAGTGAGCATTTAAGCTGATGTTCCGATGTTCTTTGTTTTTACTGAACAGATTCTGCACAATGTAGATGATGCTGAGACGTCGATGATGGCTGCCTTTGGTAAAGAGGTGGGTGACGCGCGCATCCGTTTCCGCCATGAGATCATCCAGAACCACCAAGGTGTCCGGTTCCAAATCGGCCAGGTTGGGTAGCCCTTCCACGAACGTGATGTTGGGCATTGCTGCATATGCCGCCTGCCATTCCGTAACACCACACGACTCGGGCAATGGGTGGAGTAATCATGCTGTCGGCGTGTTCGAGGAACTTCCTGACGAAGTGTGTTTTGCCGGAACCCGTCGGTCCTGCGATGACGCAGGTGAAGGGATGTTGCCACCGGGGGTCCATGGTTGGAGGTGTATCCGCTGTCGTGGTAACCCACTCTTGTAAATTTGGTACGAGTGAACTGCGGTCGTCGGCGCGTCGAGCTTTGGTACCGTTGTCGATGGGCGTTCACTGTGAGTGATGAAATCCGGTGGATTTAGTAATTGCACTTGGTGTAGGTGTTGACTCTATACTCGGTGTAGCCTGTACACGTGATGTGGTGGTGATGACTGGGTTCGTTTCGGTCACGGGGTTGACTGGTGCTATCTGTAGACTGGTTTGACTGGCGGCTGGTGGTTGTGTCTTTGGTGGGATGAGTAGAGTGCTGAGATAGGCTACGTCGTAAAACACCTCCGTACAATACACTCAGCAGGGTTAGCAATATCACTACAAAGCCCACTTGTGCTTTGCGCGTTTTGGGAGACACTGTGTTCAGAGACGATTGCACTGTGTTCATGGTCGAACGTGGAATGAAGGATGATGGCGGTGGTGTCTGGTTTTATAGTCGTTTCACCTGGTTGGCCGCGACCCATGAATTGAAGGAGCTGGGCCAGCTTTGCCATTTGACGAAATAAAATTGGATGCCACGTCGACGTTTGGTTTTGTAGTAACTTCTGCTACCTAGATATTAGCCAGTATAGAAGACAGCCTTACCTGCCGGTTAAAACCCTGAGAGGTCTTGTCAGTCTCTTACAGTCCAGGTCAAATCGTTCTCTGGCTTCTCTTGCAAGCCCGCGACTTACTCTCATTGGCTAGAGGGCAATCAGCGCCCTCTACCAAGGGGAGAGAGAGAGAGGAGACAACTCTTGTAATATTAAAGCAATTGTCTCCCCTGCTACACTGGCCTAATGTTCGTGATATAGTCTGTGATATTCTATCACTGAAATGTGAGAAAACCTATTCTTACTACACTCTTCCCCCTTTTCTTTTTGGGGAAGGGCATACCAGCGACTGACAGTGTCTAAAACTCCAGCAAAGTATTCCCAATGATAAAAAAACATACCATAAAAGTACGGAACTGTACCTAAAGCTTTCTCTACTTTGAACTGGGCTAAAAACCGGACATAACCTAAGAACAATCTACGTAAAATTAGTCCGACAATAAAATACCCAACCCAGATCATGGAAGCTGATCTCTAACCCCAACCCTCAGGTCGATTTTTCAACAGACCTCTAATTTCCCAAAGAAGACCCAAAGGAGCTGGAGCGAACTGGCCCACTTTAAGTACCAGTCCGACTCACTATGGAATCTACCTTTTCCCCCAACCTCCCCTTCCCCTCATAAATTAAGGGCTCACTCAATTTTATAATGTCAGCCCCTCTTAAACTGAAAGACTGGCTACACTATACAGCCTGTCAAGAAACAGACTGACTAATAAAGTAATTGTCAGACTCTCCTACATTGAGGGACTGACTATATCAGACAGTCTATCAAGTTTTGACTAACGACAATAGCGACAATAACTTTTAGACTGTTAGCACTCGTTGAGAGCTTGCTCAGCTTGAAAACCTATCAGTCCCTATTAAATTGAAAGACTGGCTACATGTATAATCAGGATGATCAAGGAATAACTGCCAGACTCAAGTAACTAGAGGGACTGGCTATATCAGATATCCCATCAAGAGTAGACCGACTAAGGCAATAACTGCAAGACACTCAGTCTCTCAATAGTTGAGTGACTGGCTAGCGAACATAGTCTGACTAAAACAGTAACTGCCTGTCAGTCCTCCATACATTGTGGGACTACTCCTATAGCTCAAGGCTTCAGGAAACCAATATCCTCTGTATTCATCAACAGAGACACACACATGAAGAATCAACGCATGTGAAACACCCGTGCACAAGGTGCCGCTAACACGTCAACTCAACATGTGGATGAATCTGCAGGACCAGAAGGAATATCGGAATCTATTGAACAGAAGTGCACTGCGTTGCTGATGTTACCGCATTGCCAATGATCAATTAGCCAGGGTCTGAATAAACATATCCAAAATGATCCCCGAATTTGATCAGACATAATGCTCCACAGTGAGCATTCAACCAAACAAGGTCAAGGCTTGTCCGACTTTTATTTCAGACCCTGATTCAATAAATTAAACCGGGATGACAAACACCGGTACAAAACACACTGGGGCTTCCATAGAGACGACACAAGCAGAGTTGTGGCCACAAACTTCCCCGGCCCTGTGTCTCCAACATGGACTGCCCCGTCATTCTTTCCCCTTGTTAAATCATCCCTCACAATTCGCACTCTCCTCGGCAAAAACTCATATAGAATCCAAGTAACTTACATTTAACACCATTTAACCATTGCCGAATGATGTGCCAACCGTGAGGGTTGAACCCACAGATCAAATTTAACCCAAACCACCATTCCACAACCCCATTCACTCCACTTTCACTCGAGCCTTTCTCCTAACCCCCTAAAAAGTTGAACATATCTCCATCACACAACCGCACATTTTTCCAACACACATCACATGTTCTCCCAACACACCAACTGTTCTAAAATAGGTACACACACCACACTCTACTGAACACTCAATCTACCAAAAATGATCATTCTAAAATATAGGTCCACACATCACAAATCAACCAACACACCATTATCCAACACCCCACATCACTATTCAAAATCCACACATATCACAGATTTCTTGTCAGACATTTTATCATTTTTTTTTATCTTTCCCCCCAAAAACCAAAAAACAACGTACACAACATCAAACCAAAATGCCACATCACCTATATCAAAATACAAAGACATCACTAACATCAAAATCAACTCAAAACAGTGTGCTAGATGGCGCCACATGCCATTGCCCACTGCCAATCTGCATTGCCCCCTAAAAGAGAACTAAACTGAAGCATTGTCCAAACCGGTCATCATGCATCAACATTTTACTGCAGGAACCCCCATGTTCCCAATAACCAGGGCCTTCTTCCTAAAGTCAACGACACAACCATAAGCGGACAGAAAGTCCGAGCCCAGTAACAAATCCTGAACCACCGGGGCTACAACCATGTCTCCAAAACAGTTAAACCCTGCAATGGAAAGGGGAACCTGTCGAACCAACATTCCCATACTGGCCGTACCCTGAAATGCACCAGTTAGCTTAATGGGAGTGGATGACAGTCCCATAAGCCCTAACTTTCCAAATAATTCTGGACTCATCACTGTTACCTGAGAAGCAGTATCCACTTTCGCACTCACTGGAACTGACCCGACCCTGACCGGAACTACCATTGCCCCCTCCCGAGCCCCAGACAAGGTAATGCCTCTAACGGCAGCAGTCGACCCGGCACCATCCGACGAGGCAGGTCCTCCCGTGGTAACCAACCCATCAAGATTAGTGCGAACGGTGCAACTTCGACTTATGTGTCCTAATTGGTGACAAAGATGGCATCGTACTTGGGGACATCGGAAGCTCTTATGCCCTATTTCCCACACGAGTAACAGGTAACTCTGTTAATAGGGGCTTCACGGGCTACCGGTAGCTCGGGAGACTCACCCCGACCCTCCCGAAAAATATCCCCTCCCACAGACTTAAGTTCCGTGGAAACTAGACGGACCTCTGCTACATTCAAAGCTTGATGATTATACAGTGAGGCGTTGACACATGTCAACGCATCCTGAATAGTTTTGGGGTCTTTCTCCATAGCAAACAAAACTATAGCCTGTGGTTCATGACAACCTTTGAAAAATTGCTCCACAGCTATCGATTCGACTAACTCACGTGGAGCCCCCGGATAACCCTTCACAGCTAAATGAAGACACCTATCAGCAAAATCAGCCAAAGTGTCATCGGCCCCTCGCTCCTCCACCTGCAACCGATGTCGGATTGCCTGAGGAGGCTCGAGATCGCCATACCGTTTGTCTAAGGCTTCAAACAGCTCATCGAAAGAATTACAAACTGCTTTCGGTAAGAAAGAGTAATACTCGATGGCCTTGCCATTCATACACTCAGTCAAACGCTTTAGAGATTTGGCCTTGCTCCACTTCCGATCTTGAGCTTCTAATTCAAATTTAATTTTAAACGGCGACCAACCTTTGGCATCGCCGGAAAAAACTAATGTTTTCGGAAGTGGACGGCTGCTACTACGTGTAAAAGGTGATGCTGAGGGGCTACGGCCACGTGATGTTAAAGGGCTACGGCTACGCCAGCGTACTGTTCGAGGACCACGGAGAAGTCGACGTGATCTCGAACTCGCTTTATGTTGCCGGATAGGCTGCGAAACATTTGACCCTATTAAATTATCTCCCTTGTCCTCCTGACCATGAGCAATGTCAGAATGATCAATGGATGGAGAGGAATGGATACCTTTGTGCTCCTCCCCAACCTTACTATGTGAAGGGACGAAAGGGTCAGAGATGGGCACAGAAGGGTGCTCCACCCTCTGATGATGCCCTGACCCCTCACAAGCATTCACCACTCCTGCATCCATATAATGTGCATGCTGGGTACCCTCACCAGAATTACATTCCCCACCCCCCAACCCCGGCGTTTGCACAACATTGACCACAGACAAATTTTCCTGCTCAACGTTGCCCATGGACAGCCCAACAGCACCATCACCAGTCTGCACTGAACTAGCATCAGCCCCCACCCCTCTAACCATTGGAGTAGACGTCTGGCCACGCATCATGGTCACCAGCATTCCAACCTGGTCCCCCATGTTGGTAAACCCTGCGCCTAATTTATCATTCATCCCTGTCAATTCCGTTCCCACCCAGCTCGCCAATTTACGAACATTCTGAACACATTCTCTCACGCACTCAGAGATCCCCTCCTGGTTAGATACCAGCTGACCGATTTTGGTAACACATTCTTTCTGGTTAGTTGCCAGCTGATCGATTCTGTTAGCACATTCTCGCAAGCTCTGAGAGAGACTCTCAACAACAGATTCCCTTTCCCCCCTTAAATTTTGAATGTGATTTTCCATCTCAGTTCGCAATTCGCCTACATGTTTTTCAATTAAATCTGAAACATACTCAGGGCAAATGGAAACATCTACCCCACTAATAAGAGAATTCTCCATCAAAGGATTCTTCTGGAATTGTTCAATATTATGTGCCATTGATACATCTACTGGTACCAGTTCTGTCATGGTGTGAATTGTGGGACTCCACAAAAATGCAAATGCAAGTATTCAATAAACTGCAATACTCACTTCCAAAATGGCTGCCATGAAATAAATTTATCTGCCTTACTTGATTTGTCAAAATACTATTAACCAGACTCGCCTCCAATGGTACAAATCTAGCTACAATAAATTCCAACCAAGCTGCAGGAAAAATAAAATGCGCAGCTCCAAATTTACCGGTCAACCAACTTGACAGCAATGGCTGTGATGCACAACAAATTCTGGTTTCTGTATAAAACAGAAATAAGTAGTTGTGTCAACTACTCACACTCATTGAGTTTCCAATCCAGAAACTCACTGAAACAAATGAAAAATGAAGTACTTATGAGCCGAACGTAGACACGTTACCGCAGTCAATGCGTCCTAGTGTGCTTATTCAACTCAAACCCCAGGAAAATTGAAAAAGAACAAGACCCTTCAAAACAAGTGCATCACGCGTTACCGCAGTCAACGCGTTGTTGCAACTTCCCTGTGAAGTCCAAAACCTAGAAACAAATCAAGCCAAATAAGATACAAAATAATCGCTGTCGCTAGTGGCCCAGTTAGTGCCTAAGGGCTCAATAGAATGTGTTGAATACCAAACAATCATCAGATGGTGTCAATCAATACCAAATGTGACCTAGTTATCAAAGTCTATTTCCCAAAATGAATAGGATCAAAAGTCACCGAGTTGGTATTTTGCAATCACCCACTAAATTATGGTTGCCTATTTAATAAATGACCTTCAAATCCCAAAATCAACTGGTGTTGCCCAACAATACCCGATTACACTCTAATCGGGTGCAATGTTGATGCTACACCAATTGTTTTTATTTTTTTTTGTTTCAACTAAATGTAAGAGTATGTGTTTTAATAAACACCAATCACTCAACCAAAATCAGATGGTGTCACTTGACACCACCAGACCACTATGTAATTGAGTGTAGCGCCGATATGTCAACACTCAAAAGAAAATTTTAATTTTTTATATTTTTTTTTTTTCCAAAGTAAACTCAAGGATGTGTGTTTGAATAAACACTAAACCCTCAATCAAAATCAGATGGTGCCACTTAACACCACCAGACCATCAAAATCAGATGGTGCCACTTAACACCACCAGACCACAATCAAATTGAGTGCAGTGTTGATATGTCAACACTCAAATCTCAAAATACCATCGGAGTTTGTGTTGTAATGAACACCAAACAGTCAACCACATTCACCAGATCAAAATCTGATTAAATATGGTACAAGTTTGTTAACACCCCATCACCAAAATATTGACTGTTTATTTAAACTCAAAATTTATTATTCCCAAAATACTGAGTATTTCAGCAACACTGATCACTCACCCTCTTTACAGTGTAAGTCACCAATGAGTACACCATCAAGGTTTACAGTGTATACTGACCACCACAGAATATGAGGTCAATTCAATTTCAATCAGAATGAACACCAGCAATTTATCTATTCACTATGTACACTCACAGGTAGCATTCAGCTACAAGTAACACCTCACGAAAAGCCACAAAGTTAGTAGCCAAGCTATGAAGATAAATTTTGACCAAGTCCAAAAATAAACTAGGTACCAATATATTAGCAAATCTATTGAAACATTAATTTGAATGTTCTATGCCATGGCTAGCAAGAATTTCAATCAAACGAGAGAAAATCCCCCACATTCAATGTAAGCACCAGCTAATCCCTCGCGCAATAGCTACCAGGATATAGCCAGGTGAACTTGACGACGAAATTGGGCGAATTCCAAAAATTACTAAATTGAACTCTAGCCTTTAGGCCATAGATTTTCAGTGAATGTCCCAATCAAATTCACAAAAACTGACCACCGGAAAAGTCAATGTAGTTTGACCGATAATACAAAGCCAAACTATTGCTATACATTGTAAGTCGACCACACCAGTGAAAAATGGTCAACAGAAATTGACAGTGCGATAGACTCCCACAAACAAGTCTCGATAAGACAACCGTGCAAAAATATACCAGTGGCACAGCAAGAATAACCACAATTTGTCAACAGCACGACTGATGAATCCATGTACATCACAAGGTCATGCAGTACATGACCCTGTACCCCAAACTCAATCACCGAACCGAAAGGAAATGACTAATCTGACCGCGTTCAGTCACTAAAACTTCATCCCATGCTCCAAATCTTCTCCAAAATCCACAACATTACCAACCCAACCACCGAGCACATAAAAAATATAATTATCATGGGACAGGACTATATGAACAAAACACAAAAATACACATATGGACACACAAACAGTACCGGTACACATACATGACAACACAAACATTAACATATAAACCATTCAAATATTGCACCTTCAAAACCTTTATCCCAACTTCTACTCCTAATTTTCCCTACCAAATACTATCTCAGAAAAAAAAAAAAAAAATACTTCAAAATTCACCAAATCACACAAAATTCTAGCTAAATCTAAGGTGCAATATTGAAGGCAACCAGCAGGCAAGTCTGCCCGCTACACTGGCCATCTAACCAACCTAAACAATTACAATCCTATTCCTTTTTATTCCCGAATGTAACCCTTCAAGTTACTGTCGTTGTTGTTGTTGTTCCAAATAACAACAACAACGTGTCAGTAAACTCGCAAAATTTTCAAAAGGAACGCGAACTCAAACCAAATTGTAAACTGGGGTAGTTCAAAATAACCCCGCTTCACTCGCGATAAATTATACCCAGACAAATATGGCAAATCAAGTCGATCTGACGAAAGAGAAGACTATCAAGGGTCCAATTTTCGTCACAACACACAGACTGTTTTTGGCTAAATTCACGAAACAATCATTGTCAAACTACTCCATATATTGCACAGAGCTTCAGAACTGTTGCTGTATAATCTTTAGTTCACAACCAATGAAGCCAAATCAATTTCATTTGGAAAATCCGCCATCGCGAAAAAATGTGACCATGCCGACGAGAAAATAAAATATTCCAGAACTTCGCTGGAAGCTCAAATTTTCACAAAACCCCTTTTATAAAGTAAAACACTTCCAGCTTATATCGACCCAATCGTAAATGAAAGCCAACAAGTTAGTCAGGATTCGGAAATGAAGATTTTCACACCCAAATTTTCAAAACCTCAAAATGGCCGCCCATCTGGACACTGCATTCAGACCGCCATCAAGACGTAAATTTGCCTAATAATCACCACAAATCTACGCTTAATACTTTAACTTCTGATCACCAATTGTAGTAACTTCTGCTACCTAGATATTAGCCAGTATAGAAGACAGCCTTACCTGCCGGTTAAAACCCTGAGAGGTCTTGTCAGTCTCTTACAGTCCAGGTCAAATCGTTCTCTGGCTTCTCTTGCAAGCCCGCGAGTTACTCTCACTGGCTAGAGGGCAATCAGCGCCCTCTACCAAGGGGGGAGAGAGAGAGGAGACAACTCTTGTAATATTAAAGCAATTGTCTCCCCTGCTACACTGGCCTAATGTTCGTTAATAGTCTGTGATATTCTATCACTGAAATGTGAGAAAACCTATTCTTACTACAGTTTTTAGGATGCGTTCCACCGTGTAGTAGTCTTGCTTTGTTTTACAACAGGTTGTAATTCCAGCTCGTAAAACGTCCCTAGCAACGGTTCCCCTTGAAGATCTTCCAGTTCATAGACTCGCCGCTGTCGGGGTAGGCGCCGTTTAATCAGGAAGTGCTCATCGCTCCAGTTGGGCAAGTAACTTTTCTCGAACTTGCCCATGACTTTACTGATCCGTACAGGGTCCCCCACCTTGAACTTCGGTGTTCGTTGCGATTGTATGGGGTACAAGACACGCCGGACTTGGGCTTCATTGCGTTGGGTCAAGGTAATGGGGGCTCTCTGTATACTCCAGTGATAGGCTCGATTGTAACCACTGACAAGTTTCGGGAGAACATCGATGTACCGCCTTGTATTCTTATAGGTGAAATATTTATACATGTGGCCTTTGAATGTCCTGTTGAACCTTTCCACAACAGAAGCCTTGGTCTCGTAGGTGTGAAAGAAGAAGACCTGTTTCTTGAGAAAGGCTTGGAATGGTCTGTTGAAGAATTCCGTGCCTTCGTCGGTTTGCAAACACAAGGGTTTGCGCCCGGTCTTGAAGATGTCCTTGAACGCCGCTATGAGATTCGCCTCCGTTTTCGTCTGGATGGGTACCACCCACGCATACTTTGACAGGATATCGATGCACGTCAAGATATATCGATTCCCATCGTTGTGTTTGGCAAAGGCGCTCATATCGACCAAATCTGCTTGCCATTGGGCATCTAGTCCTCCCACGATGACCCCGTTCCGTGGAAAATGGCGGCGGGCAGCTCGATGTAAGGTATAGGTGTCTTGTTTTTTTAACCAATCTCGGACTTGGGCACGTTGTATCCCCTGGGGTTTGGCCGCTCGATAGAGAGCCGACAACGTACTATAGGCCGCCGGACTGTCGGGACTGTAGTATAAGTTATCCAACACCTTCACCCAGCGCTTCATGGCGACAAAATGATAATGGACCCGGGGAATATGGTTTATTTATAACGAAGTCTGATATTCGGGTTCTACCACCGTTGTATATATCCTAGGTTGACTGAGTCTAGCCGGATAATCAATGGCATTGTCGTCTGGTTCATTGCTAGAAATTTCTTTATTGGGTTTAGCCAGCGCGTCCTCAATAGCACGAGACCACCCCAACTGAACAGCTGACCGCTCGTCCGGTGTAAACAGCTGGTCCACAATCGGCACCACTTTCTCCAATTACAAGCGTCTAATCCGTCATTCATAATCCAGCCGTCGTCCATTAGAGAATATCCGCGTCCATAATCCAAAGACCTATTCCATATAACAGTATTAGCACCAAATTCAAAAAGACAATCATAGGATACATAAACATAGGCTTGTTTCCTGCAAGAGAGAAGCCGTCAACAGTTTTCAATGATGCCGGCAAGACATCATGATGTTCCAAAAATATCAAATCCGTATCGCTGATCAGTATTCTTAATCCATAATATTCGTTGTAAAGTCGTCATCTAAAGAATGATGTATCTCAGTCACGCTTTGATTGTGACTGTTCATATGAGTACCATGAGGATCTTGAAGTACATGGGTTCATACGACCCCTAGCCCCGAGTTAAGCGGAATTAGACACAAGTTACGAAACGTAGCGCCATAGATCTTGCACGCTACGTTCGTATTTTGCTATCAGCATGCGATATGTATCGCCAAATTTGAGAAACTTTGAGTGGAGGCGCTTGGTGGAATAGCCCTGTTTTATAAGTTTCTGCAACAATGTTTTGTGACGTTGACTAAAATCATCACATTTAACACAGGAAAGATCGTCCAAAGATCGGGGTCTAGTGTGAAGCTTTGCGTAGGATCGTGGTAACGCCCCACACGTGCAAAGAAGGGTCCACGGTGTACGTAGTTGGCGTTGTCGATGTGGATGAGGTCTCCGTCGAGCTCACCGCTCAACACCCGTTTAAATTTGGTCCAGCCATCACGGTGTAGGGTAACGGTAGTCGATACGGTCTCTGGGTCCGACCAGCAAACTTGACGGTATTCCACGATGGTGACTTTATCCTCATAGACGTGTAACCCCACCCCAGAGGCGAGGGGAAGAACGGCTCGTAGGACTGGTGACATGGTTGACGAAATGCCGAATGACGCACACGCTGACTCTCTCTCGTATTTATGGTGAAGTCCCACTGTCATTGCCACAGCGTCAGGGTCAATAGGGCAAAAACCATGACGAGGCCGACGAGCCGTCGCTGGTTCCGGCGTGAGCGCTCGTGGGCCATAGTCCGAGCATCAAGGATGGCTGTCATAGGCCAGTAGTGGTGGGTGATAGCACACCCCTCCATCGAGTCCACTCTGTCGAGGACCGCTTCTGTGAACTCTTTCAGGATCTGGCATCGCCCCTCGTTGTCGTTGCCATCTGCTAACATGGATCGAACCACTGCTCGGTAACCCGTGAGTGAATTAACCACGGTCGCATGCTGTAAAATGCGAGTCGCATAGGGATAGGTCTCCGTCATGGCTCTGCAACAACAGGAATGGAGGTGTGAGATCCAGAGGGCCGTGTTTTATAGACCCTGTCACACATGCACGCCTATACGTAGCTTTACAGGGTGTAATCCGTGATACGTACTATTCTGATTGGTTAGTCCAAAAAAAAGAGCAACAACAACAACATTGCGTATTACACATTTTATTAGCCCCATGGTAACAACAACATTGACAATCGGACAATGTTACCAGGGTGTACATTCCATGCATTTTTCCCCGTGGGACTATTTTCTGTCCGCGGATGCAGACCGCATCACCGCGGAAGAATACAAAGGTCAAAGGTTGCCAGACCTATAGTGGTCAAAACTTGGCATCCAGCCAATGCTGATGCAATCCATAACTACAACGCTCCCTGTCTGATGCAAGAGTTACCTCCCCCGGCAAAAGGTGAGTCTAAAAGCGTTGACTATACTACTGGCATGCCCCCCCCCCCAATATTTTCAAAAAAAGAAGAAAGAAGCAAGAAAAAAGGCAGAAACAGAAAAAAACGATAAAGCGAAAAACATATATCTGTATTGAATGCAGATTTTACTTTTCAATGCGCATGAGGGGCAGCCTTGCTCATTCCATAATCCCAATTAAGTCATGGTTTGTCTATCAAATCCGAGCCATGACAGGTAGCTTGTACACTACAACGAATATCAGCCACTTCAAAAGGAAATATTTGTGAGCTTATGATCTCTCCGAACATGCCCATATTTGAACGAATTAAGTGCCAGGTAATGTCTCCGTCTGGTTGCTTTGAAGTCAGATGTTTATAGGCTATCAGATATTTTTTATTTAAGATACGCCCTCATGTTGTTTCCTCTCGGACTTCAAAGAGTTTGTTCTTCAGCTTCTTCTCTACTTAGGGAGCTTCTTGAAATAAGAACATGAATTCCTTGATAGGAATGGCATATGCATGCCCGTTAGGCAAATCGGATACACCATGCCCATTGTGGTGTTCTGATCTGGATGGATTAGAGTTTCAATTGGAATGGCTTATACCATTTCTCTTGTTATGGCATAGCCATCCTTTGTCTGCTCAGTTCCAAAAATTACGCCATAGAGTTCCTATGAGATCTAGGTTTTTCGTCGCAGCATGGCTCTCTGTTTGGAATGCCTTATGTCATTTCCTAGCATGCCCCAATTTCAAGAAGCTTCCCTAAACTGAGCTTTAATCTAATTAAACGGAGATTCCACGAAGGTAGCGTATTGCTCCAAAACACCCTCCGTTCATTGGTTGATACTTTAAACGGACGGTTCCAGTAATAACTGTGTAACGGTTAACCGTTTGTGATTGGACCGTTCGAATCGGAGGGGAGTGTGTCACCGTTGGAAGGAGGGAAGAGCCAGTTCGGGAGCGCCAGTGGTCGGAAATGCATTTCTCCGTGGTTCTCGCTTACCAGCGCGAGACAGGTGTTGCCTTTTATGTGGAAAATTCTTTACGGACTATGGATTGGGATGGCATTCCCATTTATGGACGATGAACTGTAATTTCGCTGTGAAGGCGATTTTCCGGGTTTCGCCACGTCTCCGGGGGGGTGGAGAAGAGCCCCGGCTATATAAGCTCGTGAGACATTCCAACCGAGGAGAGACCAGAAAGACAGAGCTGGAGGAACCACGTCCAGGTACAGCCTGTAACTTTCGATTTTGGCGTAATTTACGGTTGGGCCGTAAATGCAGTGTTTTGGCCTGGGAGTCTAAAAGATTATAAATCCTGTAGTATGTACAACCTGTGAAAGACACGTAAAACCAATGTGAATTCGTTGGTTTGCCTTTTCAATGCGGCAACGTGTTTGCGCGGTGTGCATAATTTAGGGAACACGTCCGACTGGCGTGTTGTATGTAGTTGTAGGGTATTCTATAATACTGTAATGAGACATGTGTTTGCCTGTAGCACATTTAGGCAACTTGCATGGTCTAACTTCAGTATAAAATAGGGCTTTTAGGTCTATACCAGTAGGTTGATAATTTCGACATTATTGCTGTGCTATCCCGCTGCACTGGGACTAAAGCCACGATATTTATGGTCGATTTTGTTGACCGTGAAGCGGTATGTGACAATAGTCAGGGATTCCCTCCACCCCCTGAAATAGGCAACTGCACTAAATACAGAGATAAATCAACCAAGTTTCCCCCTGCCATAATCCTACGACGTATCGTGTAGCCTGTTTATTCGCCGCAGACGGCCGTGCAACGCTATACGGGCGAGAACGAGCACCGTGATTACAGCCGGGCGGAGAAAGTCAAGGTACAGGCGGGCGAGCCGTTTTCATCGGGAAACATCGATAAACTGGGCCGGACGCTTTGGGAGCAAGAAAGGTCGCAGACAGTTACACAGACGGCGTATAGCTGGCCAAAGACAAGTTACAGATACAGCTCACAGATCACACAAGAAAGATACAGAACACAGATTCCACAAGAGGGATATGTGTATTTATCACACATCGCAAGCAAATCAAGACACACCGATCATAAACAGTACAGTACAAGTCCCGACATACAGATCACAGATTATACAGTCAAGAAAGCTACAGAACACAGATACCACAAGAAGGATATGTGTATTTATCACACATTAAAGAAAGATACACAGAGCACAGCCCACACAGAAAAAGACAAGACATACAGATCACAGACCGCACAGTAAAGGCAAGATACGGTGCAGGTGGGCTTCGTTTTACCGATGTAAAAGTGGTAACAAGACTTACAGACTGTACAGTCAAGCCAAGGCACAGATTACAGCCAGTAAAGAACGGACAAGGTCAAAGACAAGATACAGGCTACAGACAGTCAAGAAACGACAAGACACAGCACAGACAGACTTCTCCCGAGAAACGTTGATTAAACGTGAAATCTACAGACCTGCGACCGGGTCGCTAAAGGTCGCCGAAGGTCGCAAAAGGTCGCAGTGGCTTGCGACCGGGTCGCCAACGAGAGTTGACATGCAGTACTGATGTTTCATCGGTACCAGATGAGATGGTAATACAATATATACCCAAGTAATTGTCCTGACGGTCACGGAGAGTGAGTGGTGCGTGATTCTTACCTGAGAGATCGTCGTGAAGTTGTGTAGTCACAGGCGTGCCTATAGATGGGTCGCAGCAGCCGTAAGGGTTGAGACGCCGGCCACCTGTGCGGGAAGCAGACTGGTGAGCTGACAAGTTAGGGTCAGGCTCCGACGACTGGGGGTGAAGAACACGCCGGGTTGCCACGTCTCTGGAGAGAGCGTCACTGCCGTGACGTTCCAGCGACTGGGTGTCGTATCTGGAGAGAGCGTTACCGCGTAACGTTCCAACGGGCCGTGACGTTTCAGCGACTTGGGGCCACATCTGGAGAGAGCGTCACTGCCGTGACGTTCCAACGCCAGAGGGTTTATATATATTGGAGAGAACGTTACCGCCGTAACGTTCCAACGGGCCTTGACGTTTCAACGACTGGGTGTCGTATCTGGAGAGAGCGTTATATCTTTAACGTTCCAACGACTGGGTGTCGTATCTGGAGAGAACGTTATATCCTTAACGTTCCAACGACGGGGTGCCATCCCTGGAGAGAGCGTTACATCCGTAACGTTCCAACGACGGAGGAAGAGAAGGGCCAGCAGCCAGGCCGCCCTTATCCCTAGAAGAGAAGGGCCAGCAGCCAGGCCGCCCTTATCGCGCATAGACATAAAGCACTATATTAACTATAAAGCTATATGCATACACTCTCATATATATATTATTGCCATATAACATCAAGCTTAAACTGCACACATTCTCTTCTATTATCCATATATACACCAGGGATACGTATCCGTTAACCTTATATGCATTTGCGTGTTTTGTTTTTTTTTCTTTATTTATTTATTTTTTTCTTTTCGATTTCAAGAGACGGGACCTTTGGAAGGGGGGAAAAAAAAGAAGCAGGACAAATGGATTATTAAATACATTGTATGATGTTATATTGGTTCAGTATATTTACAAAACAGATATTTTAATTGCCATGTGCCTTGAATTATATAGTTAGCGGTCGGCGCATACAAATGTATATCTGGGTGGTGTATATAGCGGACGAAGCGATATATGTACATAAAGAAAATGGATAAAAGCAGTCAGAATTTTATTTGGTATAAATTGCGGCAAAAGATTGTATGAGGATTGCTGTCTAATTTTTGCTGACCATAAATGAATAGCATTTTTGATTAAAGTTTCCCTGATATATTTTGTTTAAAAAGTAAAAAACCCCGGTTAGCCCCTTGCCATGTGGGCATTGTACGGGGTTCTCTTGTATAAAATCATGGCAATATGGATAGAATAAATGCCCAGTGGGAACTCCAGGGCTTACCGGAAAAAAAAAAAACCTTATATGCACACACCAAGTGTACGTATCCGTTAACCTGATATGCACACACCAAGTGTACGTATCCGTTAACCTTATATGCACACACCAAGCGTGCGTATCCGTTAACTTTGTGTGCACCCATCCTCTCATATCACGTGTATATATACATCAAGTTTATTTGCATACACTCTCCTAGTGTCTGTACATATATGTAAATATCTTAACGTTACATCTCCGTAGACATTCTGTCTAAGCCACGCGGTTCTACGCTATTATTTGTAACCGCGTATACTATTTGTGCAGAATATACCATAATAGACCTTTACATTAGCGTCAGTCATCCTTGTAGGGTTGTGATCATCTCTTCGAGCCCCGGATCTCTACTAGTGAAGGGGTTAACGACGGTGACGGCCAGAATGCCAGTGGGCAATCCCGGTTATTGATTCGTTTTCTCGTAAACACCACGACTGGTCCTGCTCGTACACGTTACAACTGTATAGCCCTAATCTGCCTACAATGCCTGGTATGGAGATAGAAGTACCGGTAAACAGAACTGTATCATGGAGGATGGCTCATTCACATTCATAAGTCGACCCGTGTTCGGCTCAACAAGCATGACAAGTAGAAAACATCTGTGTTGTTGACATGATTATAGCTTGATGAATCTTTTGATTGAAATGATATATATTTAACATTCAATTTATCTCTACTTCCGAACATTCTCATTTTCTCTATTAAAAAAAAATGAGAAACAACAAAACAGCAATATATAGAGAGATTACACATGTGAAGAGTTCTTGTTTTATTACTCGGAAATACGCTAGAACGCGTCTCCTGCAATCTAAGACCCCTGGAGCTTCCGGGGCCTAGGCGGCCCCTGGACCCTCGCCTATTTGTACTGGGATAGTGGCCCGCCCAATCACCAATTCCTTCCGCCGTGCCTGCAGGGGTGTTCTATACGATTCATGCCTTCATTCAAAATCACTGGATTGGGACAATAACAGCAGCTCGTTAAAGGAGTACGTACCTTATTTTTGAGTGTGACTATATTTATCAGCACTTACGTTGATAGAATGCGAAATAAAAGAAATATTGAATATTTTGTTGCTCGCCACGGCATGCACTGGGCGCCGCCATTGCAGCACTGGGTGGCGTTTTCAGATGAGCGGAAGTGAGTGTATATCTGAAAACGTCACAACGTCATGGAGATTTAAGGTTGATCGTGTTGGTCATGTCGATAATTCGCACGAGAAGGAACCCAATAAATCCACTGACGTTCTAGTTGGGTGTAGTAGTTCAAGTGTAATCATGAAAATGTTTACGAACTCAGAAGCATCGTCGTTCAACTTAAATCGCTGGACACATGCAGAGGACGCTCTTAGTTTACCGCTCAGCTTCAAATTTTGTCCAAATTGAATCGGGCAAGTCTCAGTTGGAAGACTTCGGGACGACATTATTCATTTGGTGAAGATAACCTAAACCACTTTCCTTTAGGAATTACCTCCGTTGGATTTGCCGCGCCAGTTTTTTTCTCGAATTGAAACTCGGACCCAGAGTAATTCAAATGTCCGTAGTTGGAACGTCCCTGGATCAACCGTTAGCCGTGACGTTGTCCTGAATGCTGAAGTCATCAGTCATCCCACATGCAACATGGCGGCGCCCACGTCGACCACAAAGCGGAAACATGGCTTCACAAATCGTAATAAAAATAATAGATTGTCGCCCTTAACGACAGTAAAATAGTTGGTTATATATCTTTAAGAGTCTAACCTTTGTAATAGAAGCCTATATAAAATAAGGTAAGTACTCCTTATTAAGTCCGGTCGCATCGAGGTTTCGAGGTATTAATCGATTACTGACAGGACGTCTGTATCGTTCACTCTTCGAATTCGAATGCCCAAGAAACTATAGAACATCATTTGGAGATTCACGACCCGTCAAAAAAATACTAGTGCATCTAGAAAATTTTTATATAACTGAGGATCGAATTTCTTTACGCCGTTGCTTTGTTTTCTGAGGCAGTTGGAACATGAAATTATTGCCCTATTGTATATGATAAAGTAATCTGCCGAGGTGAGCACCCAACACCCACACTTCTGTCCCGTTCAGAAACTTCCATCAGCATGCTATGGAATATGTAATATCTCATTAAGTCCCATCTTCGTTACACCAAACCAATTTCTATGTTCCCACTTCGAAGCGTGAGCGTAGAAATTGACTTGATGAACGAAGATGATGAAGTCCTTATCGTTATCTAAACTTCATTAGAGGGTCGTCATGATGTCGTTAGAATTCAGATCTTGCTAGTGGTGTCTGATTATGTTGACCTGGAACATTGCCAATTGTCTCGTACCTTATGTTTGACCTGATAAGAAGATAGATCTATAACTGTGCATATTATCCGTGATATATCCAATTATACAGTGTCCTCTACCAGTAAAATCGGTAATCCTTATCAAATATTATACAAACCAGGAAGGACCTTGTAGAGATTATCTTAGGTCAGGGCCTATAATATTGGTCATCAGATCAGTGAGATACTAGCGGGGCTGGAGAATTCACGAACGTTCAACGAGAAACTCAATATCACAGCTACCCAAGACTTTCAACATGTGTGCACACCCAAAAACGATCCGGGAGTCGCACGTCTTTATTTCTAGATAATGATTTCAAGTCGAAGTTCCAAACAAAATATGTTACGCTCTGGCTACTGGAAGCAAGTTAATTAGCTTGAACGACCTATTTGACAATATTTTTTTGTCCGGAAATATACCCTCGATGAGTTTATACGTTTAAGGATTCGAGCTCCCATTCCCAGACCTCTCTTTTAATACCAAGCATATGATTGATTCAAGGAATTGAATTGATTGTGCGCTAACGATTAACAGAAATTAATACAAGCTACTTTTTTTTCTACATATTCCATACCAAAAAGGTATTTGGAATTTTAGAAAATTATTTACTGAGTTTCAAAGGTTTAGTATTAACAATAATTGAGATGATACAAATCCTCCATAACTTGAGATAACAATTCTCCATACTTGAGATATAACAATCCTCAATACTTGAAATAATACCAATCTTCCTTATCTTGAGATAGTAATAATAATCCATATCTTGAGATATAATAACCCTCCATAACTTGAGATAATAACAATCCTTCATAATGACATAACAATCATCCATAACTCAAAATAATAACAATCCTTCATATATTGAGATAATAACAATCTTTCAAAACGAGATAATAATTCTCCCTAACTTAAGATAATAAAAATCCTCCATAACTTGAGATAATAACAATCCCCCATAACTGCAGATATATATACAATCTCCTTTTACTTGAGATAAAGAAAATCCTCCATAACTTAAAACCAAGGGAAAAATTGAAAAATGTGAGGCTCAACATGTATAGAGTCAACCTGTCAAATCTTGGAATGAACCTGTCAAGTGTTGGAATAGACCTGTCAAGTCTTGGAATAGACCTGTCAACCATCACCCTTTTTATGTTGCGTTTAATATATGATGAGATTCTATTGGTGGACATACCACTCAAGCCAGTGCTAGGGGCCGTGTGGTCGTGTCGTTCAAGATGTCCACATGAACAGCTACAATAAAGGCGTGACTGGGATACAAATTATCACAGGGATCACCTTTGGTTCATGTGAATTTGTAGAAATATGCAGTCTATATTTGTCTGTAGGGCCATATGACTTCCAATTTAATTAAAATTAAATCCTATCTGCTCCCCATTTGGATATGTCGCTTGTAGGATCTAACAGGCTTGCAGTAATCGTGTTAACCAATCCCGAGAACGTTTCATAGTGCTGTGAAGGGAACACTGATGACAAAGAATTTTTGGTTGGTTAAGCCCAATTAGCCGGCTCGCTGGCGAGGTGTCTTCATGTTGGCGAGGTGTCTTCATGTTGCCGCGGTCCCGACATTGTGGCGCCATAACACGGGGTAGATATATGGACTGATCTTTAGTGTCAACATTGGGGTAAATGGACACAGTGAATCTATCTCCCCTCCCCGACTGCAAATGGAGGAGTCCAGATGCGACCATGATGGCATAATGCTATTAAATATCCATGGTATGGGCGCTCAGAACACCAAATTCAATTGAAATACGTAAGATCCTATATAGCGACATATACGATTGGGGAGCATTTATAGGATATTAATTTATTAAGATTGTATGACTTCTTGCCAGTACACCGATATTGTTTTTCAGCACCGTTTAAATATTGTGTTAATTAGAAGATTGCGGATAGTGTGGAAGATGGTGTTATGGGACAGCCTTTGATGCATAAATCTATATATAAAGTGTATTTTATATATAAACTTGTCTCTTGATCGTGTGCGCATACCAACTTGATAGATCGATTTTGAAATGACCATCCCGTCACCGAACTTGCTAATTTCACCTGAAGAAAGGTTTCATACCGTATGGTATACCGGTACATTAAGAGACATTTAGTCCTTAAGTTGACAATTGATCGACACCGATATGATTTCAGAGGGATCATTCTAATACTCGTTACATTAGTGATTTGAACACGCGAAGTTCTGAACGTATACATATTTAATCGCTTCAATCCTTCTGTAACAGACAGCCTATCCGACCAGACACCTGTGAGCCCTCAGTCTGCAGACAAAGTTGTACCGGTATGTATCAAAACTTGTAACGTTTAATTTGATGCAACTTTGGTAGCTGATAATGATGCGTATATCATTTCGTGATCCCTTGTGAATGTATCTCTGAACATATATACAGAACACAAATAACTTAGTCCTAATCAGGCCACAAGGCCCATGCTGCGTGTTCAATAGGTGCTTCCTAGTTTGTAACAGTTGGATTATTTGTGCAAATTATATGGTCTCGGGTTTGTCCAAGACCGTATGTCCCAAATCAAATAAATTGAACTGTAATAGCATTCTCTGAATAAGCACGTTTCTTGATCGAGTTTTATTTTCGTCCCTAACAAGGCTGCTATAAGTATATGATACAAGAGCATTTTTCACAAAGTAACTCAATCTACAGTGATATCTTAAATTTTTGTAGGTATCGTGCGTGCATCTAAGTTGAACTCGATGGCTGGCCGTAAACCTAAGCTTCCAGAAATAAAGCCAAATCAGGTATACATACGTTTACCATAGTCGATTATTCGAATAAAATGAACTGGAATATGTGCTAAAGTAACAATGGTTGCTACTTGACCAGGATGAACAGTCCAAACTGCTCGCAAAGAGATACAACTATCCAAATCACGCCACTGTTCACGAGTCGTCGATTATTGTCAGCACATATCGTTATGGTTGAAGTAAATTGCAGTGGTTGAACCAGAATTAAGAATTTTCTCTCTCACGACCTTACCGCTCTTTCAATTGGTTAAATGGAGTACGCGAGAAACATGTTTGGTAGAACTTCTACACGATCGACCGTGGACATCCTATCACTCGGTCATAGTATACATAAACATAGGCTAGTTTCTTGCAAAGAGAAGCGGTCAACAATTTTCAATGATGCCGACAAGACATCATGATGTTCCAAAAATATAAAATCCGTGTCGTTGATCAGTATTCTTAATCCATAATAATCGTTGTAAAGTCGTCATCTGGACAATGCTGTAGCTCAGCCACGCTTTGATTGTGACTGTTCATATGAGCACTCTGAGGATATTGAAGAACATGGGTTCGTATGGACCCTAGCCCCGGGGTAAGCGGAATTAGACACAAGTTACGAAACGTAACGCCATAGATCTTGCACGCTACGCTCGTAGTTTGCTATCAGCGTGCGATATGTATCGCCAAATTCGAGAAACTTTGAGTGGAGGCGCTTGGTGGAATAGCCATGTTTTATAAGTTTCTGCAACAATGTGTTGTGACGTAGATTAAAATCGTCATATTTAACACAGGATCCAGCAAATGCTACTAGGCGAGATATGTATACGCCATATGCAGGTCCCACTGGAATATTACTGTCCAGAAAGGGATAGTTTACGACGTCGAAATTGTAATCATCTCTTGTCATAAAGTTGCATACTAACCACTACTACAATCTATTCATGGGGTTCCAGTCTATACAATCCATGTATTCAGTACACTTTACATACATATTTGTTATTACAAAACCTGTAGATGTGAGTGTTATGGATGTAATCCTGTACAACGTTACAGATCCACCCACTAACGGTCCAGTATAGAGGTTACATACATATTTGTTATTACAAAACCTGTAGATGTGAGTGTTATGGATGTAATCCTGTAAAACGTTACAGATCCACCCACTAACGGTCCAGTATAGAGGTTACATACATATTTGTTATTACAAAACCTGTAGATGTGAGTGTTATGGATGTAATCCTGTAAAACGTTACAGATCCACCCACTAACGGTCCAGTATAGAGGTTACATACATATTTGTTATTACAAAACCTGTAGATGTGAGTGTTATGGATGTAATCCTGTACAACGTTACAGATCCACCCACTAACGGTCCAGTATAGAGGTTACATACATATTTGTTATTACAAAACCTGTAGATGTGAGTGTTATGGATGTAATCCTGTACAACGTTACAGATCCACCCACTAACGGTCCAGTATAGAGGTTACATACATATTTGTTATTACAAAACCTGTAGATGTGAGTGTTATGGATCTAATCCTGTACAACGTTACAGATCCACCCACTAACGGTCCAGTATAGAGGTTACATACATATTTGTTATTACAAAACCTGTAGATGTGAGTGTTATGGATGTAATCCTGTACAACGTTACAGATCCACCCACTAACGGTCCAGTATAGAGGTTACATACATATTTGTTATTACAAAACCTGTAGATGTGAGTGTTATGGATGTAATCCTGTAAAACGTTACAGATCCACCCACTAACGGTCCAGTATAGAGGTTACATACATATTTGTTATTACAAAACCTGTAGATGTGAGTGTTATGGATGTAATCCTGTAAAACGTTACAGATCCACCCACTAACGGTCCAGTATAGAGGTTACATACATATTTGTTATTACAAAACCTGTAGATGTGAGTGTTATGGATCTAATCCTGTACAACGTTACAGATCCACCCACTAACGGTCCAGTATAGAGGTTACATACATATTTGTTATTACAAAACCTGTAGATGTGAGTGTTATGGATGTAATCCTGTAAAACGTTACAGATCCACCCACTAACGGTCCAGTATAGAGGTTACATACATATTTGTTATTACAAAACCTGTAGATGTGAGTGTTATGGATGTAATCCTGTACAACGTTACAGATCCACCCACTAACGGTCCAGTATAGAGGTTACATACATATTTGTTATTACAAAACCTGTAGATGTGAGTGTTATGGATCTAATCCTGTAAAACGTTACAGATCCACCCACTAACGGTCCAGTATAGAGGTTTCGGTCTTCTTTCCGTCGTCGATTGGACGCGCAACCAAAATTGGGCCCGATATTCGTCTAGTACCCCCATAAAAATGATTGAAGTTTGGTTTCATTTATTGCCAAAGACATTCCAACTTACATCTCCTGAATCCCGGTAGATGTGCAGAAATCAATGAATCATTAACTTAAGGGGCGTGATTTCAGATATTTGAATACTCACGTCACTTGGGCGGAACACGCAGCCAAAATGACTGAGGTTCAGGTCTACCATACTTGGTGAAATTCTCATATTGAAGATAGAGTGAATGTAACAGACAGATGAACAGACAAACATTGCAAAACAAGATACCGCTGAGGTGAAACAGATATAGGTTAGATTTACTCAATTCCGTGTGTTTTGGGTGTGTGTGATTGATTTATTAAACTATTGCCTTCTTTTCTAAGGGGTTTGGACATGAACGAAGCAATACTCTTGCAGGGATGCAGAGAAGTGACCGAAAGAAATCAGCAGAAATTGCGAAGATGCGAGCGGACTTAGCCACGGCATGCGCACAAGTGGAAGAATACAGACGGAGAGAGGATAAGGCAAGAGAAGCAGTTAACAAAAGAAATGAGGTGATAAGGAATATGATGGTTGACAGAGAAAGCTTGGCAGAGCAGTACCTTCATCTAAAGGAAAACAGGGATAGAATAGCTCACAGGGCTACGGAAATGAGGATAACCATTAAAAAAAGGGACGAAGAAATTCAAGAATTGGAAGCTCAAGCCGATGGTCAAAAGAGAAAAACTGATTTAATGGAGAAAGACAGAGATCTCATGATAAAACGTGCTGAACAACTGAGAAAGGCTAAATTTGGTATGGAAACAGAACTACAACAGGTCATGGCAAAAACAGAGTCACTGGAACAGAAGGCGAAGGATCTGGAAAGCGAGTTAGGAAAACGTGATGAGCAGATGAATTCTCTGAGACACGAGAACTGGAGAGTAACGACTAACCTTGAGCGATCTACATCGGACCTCCGCGACATGTACGACAAACTCAAGACAGCCGAGAAAAGAATTGCTGAACTAGAAGCAAAGGAAACATCAGTGGACTCTGACATCGGACGTATAGGACTAGAAATCCAAGCACTTTCTCGGGAGGTCAACCATATGTCTTCAAAAGTTGATCAGCTACCAAGTCTTGTGGAAGAAGCAGTAGCTCAAAGGGTTGGACTGCAAATGAAAACTTTTCAGAACACAATGTTGGCGAGTATGGAGAAAATGCTGGCTTCACACGGTTTGAATGCCCAAAGCCAAAGTCTCACAGAGCCTTCGCGTTATAAGGAATTAATGGAAGGGGTGCGTGAAACACCAATTGGCATTGAAGAAGAAGAATGTCAAGAAACCGAAGAGAAAGTATTCACAGAGGACAGTACCAATCAGAAACCGAGATGGCAAAATATTTTCTGAATTATTAAAATACAGTACCAATAGGGAGATATATCTTTTCACGCTCCACTGATCATCGCGAACTCGGCCGGGGAATTGTCACGGATTGGTTTTGTGGAAACTGTTTTGAACTGCCTTAACTGACAGAAATCAGTCAAATGGGCTTTAAATATTTAGTTTAAAGACAGGGCTAATATATGCTTTCGAGAATACAACTTTACATTATTACCACCTGTTAAAAGTCCTGTTTTTTTTTGTCTTACAAAGAACGAACTGTAAGACAAAAGATTCGGTTTTTGTATAGGATGCTTGAACAAATATACGTACCAATGTAATAATAAACGATCAAACTGATCGGACAACAGCTGCATTTGTTGGCTATTGGTGATTGACCTGGGGTGTTGTGCACTCTCCAGGTCATGGTAAGAATAGTCCTCAGCCCATCAGAGTGCTTGCCGTAAGAGGCGATAAACTGGGGCACTCGTGGGGTTCCCGGGTGTTAAAAGGAATAGGATCCTACCCTCGTGGTTTCCGGGTGTGAAAAGGAATAGGACCCAAACGTCGCGATATGACTGAAATACTGTTGAAAGCAAAGTTAATCATACTGACACTGACTGCCTTTCGGCATTTACTCCCTTCAGCAAATGAAGTCTTTAGACATGCAACCCTGGGCACTTCAGCCAGGATGAAGCGACGAATGTGAAGATGGCGACATGGACATTGAGAATGATTCTAGCGTATAGAACCTAGAACACTAGCCCATTGATTCGACCCTTACTGGATCTGTGAACAGGGCTTTGCCACGAGTGAAGTTTCTCTCCCCCGAAGTGTGTCAGTCCACCAAAATCCAAAGTAGTAGAGAATGCTGAAAAAGGGCCTATTTTCCTACAGTCCATGGCTTATACCAATTCACTTGCATGCCGTTCGGCCCGGGTCGGTTACCGGAAAGGTGGATGTGGGGGATGCGAAAACTATGCCTTCCTTTCACCATTCTGTATCGGAGCTTGTTTGTGGATTTCTGTGACTTCATGGAGACATGGGGAGATAACTCCGGTCAGAGGTCAGCGGGCTACTTCAATGTAAAACATTTGGAAATACGGACTTTACATAAACCCATGGTATATTTCTTGTGCACCAAAGAATGGCGTATGGATATTGCGTTAAAACGTAGCGGGAACTAAATGGTAGATAGGAAAACGTGGAGAGTAAAAGTGGAGGTAGGGCGTTAAAGCGTTACGATATGGCGATGATGAGCGTCACTATGTTTTGCCGCATTAGTGCAGGTTTTCTTGACGTGTGCGCATGCACACCAGTACTTTACCTGTGAAAGTCAACCAACGGTCGTACTCTACAACGTCAGACAAATCTATCAAATACGCATACTCTATCCTTTGCTCCACAAGCCAAAAAAACATGGTCTTTCCGGGTGTTTTGTATTGAAGTGAATATGGAGCAATGGCGGCCCGTTGACCGGAGTTATCTCCGCATGTCTCTTTCTATCTCTAGAAAGGTTCTATTTTTCGCAGCGCTCCATGGCGAACGGCTGGGGACGAGCGGCATCATTGAATTGGTATAAGCCATGGATTGTAGAAAACAGATACTTTTCTCACCATTACCTAATCCTACCCAATCAGAGCGCTTCTAATGGAGGCGCGTTTCATTCGAATTTAGACCTCCTGTGCGCCTATTAGACCTCCTGTTACCAGATAATACAGTCTACCGGGATTACCAGGAACAGTAACATTCATTTTATTGTATGATTAAACCGATCAGTTGGGGAATTCCATACGACAATCTATATAATTGAACTGTTTAACTGGAGCTTCATTGTTGTATCTTATAAACACGAGCAGTGACGAGAAATGCATTCACCTATAAGCATTATGCAAAATAATAAAATCAATTGAATACCAGTGACAATATTAGGCAGATTCAAGCAAATGGATATCATTCGAATTTCGGATTCAGCATATAATTCTGAATCCAACGAAACATTTACTCATTGACAACCACACGGTTCAATCTGCTGGCTGCGGGGCTATCTATGACATATGACCATTCTAACCTGCAGGTCTGTCTATGACATATGACTATTTCAACACGGTGCCATTGACAGAGAATGTTTATGAAGAAATAGTGCCAATGAGGCAATGATAACATACAGAGATGTGTCGATATGGACTTCAAAACGACAAATTGCGTTCTTGAATAACGTATTCTTGGACCTGATAGGGGGGCAAATTTATTAAGAACAGCTAGGAGTTTCCATCAGAGTTTTTTTAGTCTCCACCTCACCCAAATTGTAATTATTTTTATATTGTTATTTGCTTTAGTCATCAGCGAGCACTTCTATGAAGAGCAAAATAAAGTAAGGAGAATATATAATCTCCTTGTCATACTTCGTTTAAAAAATCAGCATGAAACAGGAAACACCGCGCTAACATTAAAGTAGGATGTTATAAACCAACATTGAAGAAATCTAGGACGCTGAATAAGAATATTAATGACCAAGAGATGAAAAATATACTAAAATATATTACTATTCTCTTTAACTTACATGATGCCATTAACTATTAACGTGTTTAACTCCTATGTATCTTCTCCAAATTTACGTAAATTCCCCAAAAAGACGCTGAACAAGAATGGTCAAGTGATGGTATCGAACGTTTCCTTGAAGTCTATGACTAAAAGTACTCCCGGTATATTATTATTTTCTGTAACTTCCATGATGCCATAAATTAATCACGTGTTTTCTCCTATGTACTTCCTTTTAAACCCAGTTTCAGCATTCGATATTAAGACATCGAATATTTGCTTAATTCGTTTCGTTATGAACACAGACACCGATTTGTATACGTTATATTGGAAGGAAGATGTCCCCATTCTTAAAGAAACTGCTTAATTTGCTTCAGGACGGGTTGAAACGATACCTTGCCTTTGAGCGTCTGACCGTTCGTCTTTCTAATATATCCTTTGTTGATAGATGGAAAGACGAAGGCTCCAATGACTTTTCATAATTATGAGGAAAAAATTTTCCACGGTTAAGCCGTTAGAGCCAGGATTTCTATTATTTCTTTTCATATTTTAGTACGTTCTAAAGCAAGTTTTGTTGAGGGTTGTCATCTTTTGCCCATTTCATTATCCATCTGATCAGATTACCATTTATTTTATCATAAAGTTGAGAGTAAAGTTGATAGCAAAGCTCCCTACATAACACTCTTATATTGGTGTACTATTTAACGAAAGTGCATATCTAAAAGATCGTATATTATGACCATGTTGTTTTTATATAAATCATTTTCATGATGGAGAGAATATAAGAAATAATATGCATTTCAATGGGAGTTAGACCTTCTGAAATAACAGACAATGTCAGCTGAGTTTATTTTATCTCGACATTATACAGACATCAACCGGGGCAAGTAATACGTCAAATTCCATGAGGCGCGAAAGGACAGGACCTTCTAGCTAGATATGACAAATTTATCGAAGTTTATCTTGCTGTCAGCCGAACAGACTCCAGCCTATTATAGAGGATATGTACTAGTACTAGTGGAAATTATGGGTCATCTTAAAGTTCTGAGACAAACTACTTCCCTTCACGGAGATGCGGGTGTCGACCGTACTAACCGGAGATGTGATATACAAATGGAACAGTACGTTTCATTCTAATATGCTCCACCTTATAGCCCTGCGCTGATTGGTCCAGACCTCGAAACATAGAACTTACTATACGATTATCTTCCAATCTTAATAAATGAATATCCTAGCAATGCTCCCCAAACGTATATGTAGGATCTTACTGATTTCATTTGCATTTGGTTTTCAGAGCGCTCAGGCCATGAATATTCAATAGTATTATGACATGACGGCCGCATTTTAACTACTTTACTTGCAGACGTGGGGCGGAGGGGGGGGGGGTAGGGTCATCGTATCCGCTTTAACTCGAGGTTTATGCCAAGGACCAGTCCATATTTCTACCCCGCATTATGGTGCCAATCTTGCGGGACGCCTAATTCGTCCACATATTATGAGGACTATTGATGACTATGTGAAACTTATAGCCTGCGGAGAGCATGATTAAATGACGGTGATAATAATCGACGGGCTTATGTCAGAAGCAAAGCAGGATATACGGATTTTACACACATATATATACCAAACGGTCCCACCATAATAAAACAGACGTTTATACCGGTAGTACAAAACTTATTCGATCAGAGCAACCCTCCGGTCATGTGGGGTTGAATTGTCAGTAAGTCGTGATTTTCAATTTTCAAACTTAGCAAACAACACATTTCAAATGTGGCCACGATATTTATCCTAGACGACTCGACTACTTCCTAAAAACGTACGTAGACGTCATCTCCTGACATTATTAGTACATGTACCATGTACAATTTCTCCCGTCTCTTGCATATCGCTCCAATGTATGTATTCATCGATCGCAAAGCCGAATACCGAGGAACAAGACAAGCTGGACGATAAAGTCAACTCGTCTTAACTGTACCATAACGGTTTCAAGGGAAATTGACTTTTCCGTATAAATATTTAATGTCTTACTTTTCCATATTCTTTTCTAGTATTAACCTTCAGTTGGCATACAGCCACTATCTGTACAAAACTCCCTTAAAATATTAAGCAATGTATAACTGACAACAAGAAATTGTTCCATTCAGTTTTCATTTCAGTTATAGACATTCTGATAGCAACGCTTGTATAAAGCTGGCTCGGCGTAAAGCGATGTTTCGGAAAATCGGGTAAGACAGGTAGATATGTCTAATATATATTGTTCAACAATGATTGAAATGAAAAAAAAACTTTAAATTTTAGTACAAAGCCCTGTACAACAACTCAAATGTCATTTTGGATGCTATAGTAATATTTATGTTCCACACCGATGAACCGGAGTAACACTTCGCCACCATAATTGATACTGTCAGTCCTTCGCAGCGTTTCCATACACGTTAATTACGGCCAAGTTCTTCTTGTGTTTTTTTTTCAGTTTATGTCTGATAGAAATTGGTGCTATTATAAAATATCTTTCGTAAATATATTGGTGCTATTATAAACTGTCTATCGTAAATATATTGGTGCTATTATAAACTGCCTATCGTAAATATATTGGTGTAATTATAAACTGTCTGTCGTGAATATATTGGTGCTATTATAAACTGTCTATCGTAAATATATTGGTGCTATTATAAACTGTCTATCGTAAATATATAGGTGCTATTATAAACTGTCTATCGTAAATATATTGGTGCTATTATAATCTGTCTATCGTAAATATATTGGTGCTATTATAATCTGTCTATCGTAAATATATTGGTGCTATTATAAACTGTCTGTCGTAAATATATTGGTGCTATTATAAACAGTCTGTCGTAAATATATTGGTGCTATTATAAACTGTCGTAAATATATTAGTGCTATTATAAACTGTCTATCGTAAATATATTGGTGCTATTATAAACTGTCTATCGTAAATATATTGGTGTTATTATAAACTGTCTATCGTTAATATATTGGTGCTATTATAAACTGTCTATCGTAAATATATTGGTGCTATTATAAACTGTCTATCGTAAATATATTGGTGCTATTATAAACTGTCTATCGTAAATATATTGGTGCTATTATAAACTGTCTATCGTAAATATATTGGTGCTATTATAAACTCTATCGTAAATATATTGGTGCTATTATAAACTGTCTATCGGTAAATATAGTGGTACTATCATAAACTGTCTATCGTAAATATAGTGGTGCTATTATAAACTGTCTATCGTAAATATAGTGATGCTATTATAAACTGTCTATCGTAAATATATTGGTGTTATTATAAACTGTCTATCGTAAATATATTGGTGCTATTATAGACTTTCTATCGTAAATATATTGGTGCTATTATCAACTTTCTATCGTAAATATATTGGTACTATTATAAACTGTCTATCGTAAATATAGTGGTGCTATTATAAACTTTATATCGTAAAAATATTGGTGCTATTATAAACTGTCTATCGTAAATATAGTGGTGCTATTATAAACTTCTATCGTAAATATATTGGTGCTATTATAAACTGTCTATCGTAAATATATTGGTGCTATTATAAATTTTCTATCGCAAATATATTGGCGCTATTATAAACTGTCTATCGTAAATATATTCCTGCTACTATAGACTGTCTATCGTAAATATATTGGTGTTATTATAAACTGTCTATCGTAAATATATTGGTGCTGTTATAAACTGTCTATCGTGAATATATTTCGATTATTTACGCTAAAATTCTTTTGTGGACGAAGACTGAATACTGAATATCGAATCTGACACCTCTACTTAAACGTAACATTAAAATGACGATAGAAAGCGATGCCGGAGTACTGACAAGAAGTCATACGACCCCAAAGACAAATATACACTGACTGCATATTTCTAAAACATCACAAGAACCAAAAGTGCGCCCTGTGATGATTTGTATCTCAGCCACGCTTTTATTGTAGCTGTTCATGTGAAAATATTCAATTGACATGACCACACGGCCCCTAGCACCGGCTTGAGCGGTATCAGATACAAATATTTCAGAGCCATGATGTCTTAGCCCTATCAAGATTAAGCTTTGTGAAAATGTTACGTGCAATGGTCGGTTATGGGTACGTTGGCGTGGGGAAGTTCTTCAAAGTGTAAAGCGTTTCAAAAGCCAATTTTCCTTATGCTTGGTTCCTATTCGTAATGCATATATATTGAAAAATGAATTCGAAATGGAATTACAAAAATTATAAAAATGTAAGCGGACTTAGCTGCGGTTTTTGCTCATGCAGGAAACTTCAAACGACGTCAGTAGTAGGGAGCAAGCAAAAAACCTCAACTTTTCCAGGGAGGTAACTCTTGCATGCCCTTGATTCCAGGTTATAGTATAGGAAGCGGCCATGCACGGCCTTTCACCTCTGAGTCCGTCAAGGCCGCTTGGCTGGGTGCCAAGTTTTGACCACTATAGTTCCGGCAACCTTTGACCTTGAATTCTTCCGCTGTGATGCGGTCTGGTGGTGATGCGGTCACGAGAGAAAGCCTCCGCGGACAGAAAGTAGTCCCCAGAATTCAAATACGCTGCATGGTCCGATTGGGTCGTATGAGGTATCAATGTGAAGCATTCGTGAAGACGCATCTGATGGGCTGGGCGTTGGGTTGAAATATAGTCATTATGCGCATGCGCGGTAGACAAAGGGTATGGAAATAGACGTTTTGGGGTCTAGGTGGGCCACTCGTGGTCCGATTGGGTCGAGTGAGGTATCAATGTGAAACCTATGTCAGGGGGCATCCGATGGGCTGGGTGTGGGGTTGAAATATCGGCATTCTGCGCATGCGCAGTAGACCAAGGGTATGGAAATAGACGTTTTGGGGTCTAGGTGGGCCACTATTGAGCCTATGGAGTCGTATGAGGTATCAATGTGAAGCATATGTGAGGGGGCATCCGCCTGGACTAGTGTCTCGGCCGTTGAAAACTTTCTGCGCATGCGCAGACAGGGAATTGTGGGAAAAGGGTATGGAAAGAGACGTTTTGGGGTCTAGGTGGGCCACTATTGGGCCTATGGAGCCGTATAAAGTATCAATGTGAAGCATTCGTGAAGGAGCATCCGACGGGATGGGTGGGACGTGGAACTGACGTCATTCTGCGCATGCGCAGTAGACAAAGTGTATGGAAATAGACGTTTTGGGGTCTAGGGGAGCCCCTAATGGGCCGATGGCGTCGTATGAGGTATCAATATAAAGCAGTCGTGAAGGAGCATCCACCTGGACTAGTGTGTCGTCCGTGTTCAACATTCTGCGCATGCGCAGACAGGGAATTGTGGGAAAAGGGAATGGAAATAGGCGTTTTGGGGTTTAGGTGGGCAACTATTGGTCCGATGGAGTCAAGTGAGGTATCAATGTCAAGCACACGTGAGGGAGCGTCCCACTGGGTGGATGTGGAGTAGGAATATCGTCATTCTGCGCATGCGCAGTAGACCAAGTGTATGGAAATAGACATTTTAGGGCCGACATGGGCCAATATGTGTCCGATGGTGTCGTATGAGGTCTTATTTTGAAGCTCTCGTGGCGAAGCATCCGACTGGACTAATGTATTGTCGGGTTTCATCATTCTGCGCATGCATAGTCTGGCCGTATTATAGAAATATACACATGGGGGTGTGTTTGGAGTACTAAACCACTATGGGTCCGAATGCGTCGTGTCAAGTGGCATCTTGTAGCAACGCCCGCCAACGCCAAGCTCAACGCTCCAACGCCCTGGTGAATTAGCCCAAAAGCTCTGATTTTCCTGGTATTGTCACTAATTCATTGGAAATGCAGTGACGCCCGTCAACGTCCGCCTTAACGCCCTAGCATAACGCCTTGACGCCATGATATTGACAGATGAGAGAAAAACAACAACAACAACAGCAACAAGGATGAGAGAACAACAACAACAACAACAAGTTTTCATATATCCACCACACACCACCACACCACCAACACCAACGCCAACGCCACCACCGACGCTACCACCGGGCGTTGACGGGCGTCAACGCCCGGTGGTGGTGGTAGCCCCCGTGTGGCAGAGCTCTTGGATCGGAGCTCTCGGATCTCAAAGCTTGTGGTGCTCAGAGCTCGGAAATGACGTCATCGCAGGCATGCGCGTGTACCTGTGCTGCACCCGCACCCTGTGGTCTATAGGGTACAGGGTGCACCACAGGTACATGCCTGCGATGACGTCATTTCCGAGCTCTGAGCTCCACAAGCTTTGAGCTCCGAGAGCTCCGATCCAAGAGCTCTGCCACACGGGGGCTACCACCACCACCGGGCGTTGACGCCCGTCAACGCCCGATGGTGGCGTTGGTGGTGGCGTTGGTGTTGGTGTTGGTGGTGTGTGGTGGTGGTGTTGGTGGTGTTGTGTGTGGTGGTGGTCGTGCCTGTAAATATAGGTATGAACATGTGTCCCTCATCAGTCCATATGTATTGGTCGACTGATGAACATGTCGTGTACGTGTACGTGCTGTCAGAGAACCTTCTCTCGTCGCGATAGTATGCTCAGGCACATTCAACGCAAACACAACCAAGAGACACAGCCGAGTCCCGCTATAGGTCCAACAAGAGCAGTAGAGCATCCCTATACGATGACGGTGAGCGGCCCTACGGCATGTGGAAAGACGTCCTGGGTGATGAAGTTCTTAGAGGCAGGTGTGGCAACCCCAGCTCCGGCACGTGTTGTTTGGTGCTATGCCAATGGCAGCCCGCCTACGAAACTACAAGGTTACAGAATGTGAGCTTCGTCCCAGGGATTCCCCACGACATAAACGAACCGTATTACTTTGACCCCGAGCAGACCAACGTGGTAGTGCTAGATGATCTGATGAGTGCGGCCAAGGACAATTCACACGTCGCCGACTTGTTTACTAAAGGATCCCATCATCGGAATCTGTCCGTCATCTATTTGACCCAAAATCTCTTTCCTCAAGGGAAGGCGTCCAGAGATATTGCCTTGAACTGCCAATACTTTGTGTTGTTCTCCAATCCCATTGACAGAGCACAAATCCGTGTGTTTGGTAGTCGAATTTATCATCAGAACATCGACCATTTCATGCAGGCGTTTCAAGGGGCGACAAGTCGTCCGTACGGCTACCTGTTCGTAGATTTAAAATTCCATACCCCCGAAGATCGTCGGCTGAGGACCCACCTGTTACCCGGCGAGGAATCACCGCAACGTCATATACCCCTACACCATCCGCCGAGTCCACTCCTGGCAGAGCAGCAGCAGCAACCCAACCCCATACAGCGGATCCGCTTCATACTATCAGTCCCGGAATATCACCCAACCGTGAAGAACCAACCCGAACCCGTACAAGGGAATGAACATAATGTGAACTCGAGGCTATGGAAGGATTTGTTCAAAGAAAGTATGGACGCCGAGATGGGCGAGACGTTGCGGGCCACAGAAAACAAGTTTCAACACAAAGGATATTCGAAAAAAGAAGCCGCAATGTTAGCCTATAACAGATTGGCACCCAGACTACGACGGGCTTTACGTCAGCAGTATGTCGACCTCGTGATCCATATGAAATTGTTGGACAAGGACCCAGTCCATATGGAAATCGAAAGAACAGCGTCGATGTTGAAAACCTCGGGCATGAACTGCAAAGCGGCGTATGTCAGAGGAATAGCACAAAGCAACATTTGTTCGAACGCATCATTAAACGACGTTAAAGCGTTAAGAAAGTGTGTTAAAGCGTTGAGACGAGCGTTAAGGGGTACATATAGGGCGTTAAGGCGTAACAGTGGGCGTTGGCGGGCGTTACTGTCTATGATTATTATGGATTAAGAATACTGATCAGCGATACGGATTTTATATTTTTAGACCATCATGATGTCTTGTCGGCTTCATTGAAAACTGTTGACCGCTTCTCTCTTGCAGGAAACTAGCCTATGTTTATGTATACTATGATTGTCTTTTTTGAATTTGGTGCTAATACTGTTATATGGATATGGAATAGGTCTTTGGATTATGGACGCGGATATTCTTTAATGGACGATGGCGGAATTATGAATGACGGACTAGACGCTTGTATGAAAGCAAGTGTATTCCCAAAACACGCACAGTCGACGTTCAACCGTCAACATGGCTTATACTTGTTCTGCGTGTGAACGCACGTTCACCTGACATTACGATATGATGCGACACCAGAAAAATATACATGGGATTGAAGACGCCGAGGAGTCCGTTGAATCGGATGCTGATACAGAGATCGATGAGAGTGTATCGACTGATACCGAATCCAAGATTGCTGACAGTCTAGCTACTGATATGGAGAGCTTGACCTCAGATAGTCAGCCTACATCCCAGGAAAGTGAGGCAGAACCTACCTTCTGGGATCGTATTGTGACAGCAGCTATCAATACTCACGCTGAAGCGATCGAGGACGCGGGATAGGATGACTTACAACAGGCGTACACCGAAATGCGGCCCCGCATCAGGAAAACAGCCATGGCGATCTATGAACAGCATACCTTACTACCGCTTGAAATGAAAGGTGACCCCACGCACAGGTCCATCATGAAGACCAAGCGTCACTTGGAAGAGGATATGGGGTTACCACCCACCGAGGCCCTGAAAAATGCGATTAGAATGCGCAAACAACTGTTTCAAGATATGCTGCCCGGCGAATATCTAGGCCTGACCGACGACGATTAGAACAAACGGATGAGAGCGAACAGGACCGAAGATGGGACTTTCTTAAGGACGGCTTCTGATTGGACAAGTGCAGCCGAGAATACATCTAACGGGCAAGAACGAATATAGCAGGACCAAATGGCGGTCTCTGATTGGACAAGAGTTTTCTCGAATTGTATACATACCCAACGCGGCTCCCCCAGCGTGGGTATGATGTAACATTGGAGAGAATAAACTATATGAAAACTTGTTGTTGTTGTTCTCTCATCCTTGTTGTTGTTGTTTTTCTCTCAACTGTCTATATCATGGCGTCAAGGCGTTATGCTAGGGCGTTAAGGCGGACGTTGACGGGCGTCACTGCATTTCCAATGAATTAGTGACAATTTCAGGAAAATCAGACCTTTTGGGCTAATTCACCAGGGCGTTGGAGCGTTGAGCTTGGCGTTGGTGGGCGTTGCTACAAGATGCCACTTGACACGACGCATTCGGACCCATAGTGGTTTAGTACCCCAAACACACACCCATGTGTATATTTCTATACTACGGCCAGACTGCGCATGCGCAGAATGATGAAACCCGACGATACATTAGTCCAGTCGGATACTTCGCCACGAGAGCTTCAAAATAAGACCTCATACGACACCATCGGACACATATTGGCCCATGTCGGCCCTAAAATGTCTATTTCCATACACTTGGTCTACTGCGCATGCGCAGAATGACGATATTCCTACTCCACATCCACCCAGTGGGACGCTCCCTCACGTGTGCTTGACATCGATACCTCACTTGACTCCATCGGACCAATAGTGGCCCACCTAAACCCCAAAACGCCTATTTCCATTCCCTTTTCCCACAATTCCCTGTCTGCGCATGCGCAGAATGTTGAACACGGACGACACACTAGTCCAGGTGGATGCTCCTTCACGACTGCAGTTTTTGCGATTTTTGCGTATTTGTAATAATGTATGCGATTATCAGTTGGCTTGCTCTATTTTGATTCAGGCACTAAGAAAAAGAGGCTATTCTGATCGTAAACTTCGGAAAATTAAAAGCGATGTTATTCAACTCTTACACAAGCCTAGGTGTAAAAAAGTACCAAAACGATCTTCACATTTGCCACTAATCATTCCATATTCGCCTTCTGCACATTCAACTATACATTTTATTGGAAATCTTTATGATAGATTGAATATGAAACTATCTGGCCTACTACCGGCCATTAACACTGTATACAGTAGTCAAGCGAACCTTAGAGAGCACTTGGTACGCGCTCGTCTACGTTGATACTCGTCTAATACATGACCCTTATTTGTTGAGTCATTTATTCACCGATTACGACGCTTATTTTTCTCTCTCTTTTTTAACTCTCTCGCTCTCTTTGACGACTGAGCTTATTTCAGGCCCCACACCTTCACTGCTTGGCGGACAGTTTAATTATAACAATACGCATGTGCAGCCCAGAATTTTCAACCAATCAGAATTAAATAGAGGGCGCTGCAAAATATTGGTCTTTTCATACGGGCTACTATAATTTCAACCAATCAAATTGAATAGAGGTCGCTGCAAATTACTATACAGAATTATCCGGGTACTTGATTTCAATCCCCTATATAACCAGTAGTTTTCGCTTCACAGCGCACATTTTAGCACAATACCATCGGTGGCATAAGCCAACCACTGGCTATTTTATTTCCTTTTTTATCATTTTATTCTTAGGTTCATTTTATTTCAACAACTGATTGATACCTCATACGACTCCGTTGGCCCATTAGGGGCTCCCCTAGACCCCAAAACGTCTATTTCCATACACTTTGTCTACTGCGCATGCGCAGAATGACGTCAGTTCCACGTCCCACCCACCCCGTCGGATGCTCCTTCACGAATGCTTCACATTGATACCTCACACGACTCCATAGGCCCAATAGTGGCCCACCTCGACCCCAAAACGTCTCTCTCCATACCCTTTTCCCACAATTTCCTGTCTGCGCATGCGCAGAAAGTTTACAACGGCCGAGACACTAGTCCAGGCGGATGCCCCCTCACATATGCTTCACATTGATACCTCATACGACTCCATAGGCCCAATAGTGGCCCACCTAGACCCCAAAACGTCTATTTCCATACCCTTGGTCTACTGCGCATGCGCAGAATGCCGATATTTCAACCCCACACCCAGCCCATCGGATGCCCCCTGACATAGGTTTCACATTGATACCTCACTCGACCCAATCGGACCACGAGTGGCCCACCTAGACCCCAAAACGTCTATTTCCATACCCTTTGTCTACCGCGCATGCGCAGAATGACTATATTTCAACTCAACACCCAGCTCATCAGATGCGTCTTCGCGAATGCTTCACATTGATACCTCATACGACCCAATCGGACCATGCAGCGTATTTGAATTCTGGGGACTACTTTCTGTCCGCGGAGGCTTTTTCCCGTGGCCGCATCACCACCAGACCGCATCACAGTGGAAGAATTCAAGGTCAAAGGTTGCCGGAACTATAGTGGTCAAAACTTGGCACCCAACCAAGCGGTTGACGGCCTCAGAGGTGAAAGGCCGTGCATGGCCGCTTCCTATACTATAACCTGGAATCAAGGGCATGCAAGAGTTACCTCCCTGGAAAAGTTGAGGTTTTTTGCTTGCTCCCTACTACTGACGTCAAGATACGACACGAGAAGCAATCACCAAACGAAATGAAACGATACGTATGATGATAGAAAAAGAAAGTCTAGCGAAACTGTACGTTTGTCTGAAATAAAACGGAGAAAAACTTGCGCACAGAGCAAAGAAAATGAGGTCAAGTCCTAAGAAAAGGGACGGAGAAATTCAAGACTTAGAAGCGCAAGTAGATGATCAAATGAGAAGGAATGATTTTATGGAGAAAGACAGAGATTAGATGTTGAAACGCGTTGAACAGCTGAAGAAAGTTGGGTTGGACGCAGTTTTAGAGCATGCCATTGTGAAAATCGTGAGCTTGAAGCAAAAGGCGAAAGATCTCATATGCGAGATGAGCAATCGAAATGATGAACTGGAAGCTCTGAGTAACGAGAACTGGAAATTATCCACCTGGCTTGAGCACGCTGCAATGGACCTCCAAGGAACCTCAAACAAGCTTAAGGTGGCGAAAGAAAGAATTACTGAAGTGGGAACGAAAGAAAGCTCCACGAACGTATTGAACTAGAATCCAAGCAGTTTCTCGAGAGGTCAGACAAATTGTCTCATGGTATGATAAATTAGCGGAATTGGTGGAAGAAGCCGTAGCTCAAAAGCTTGAACAGCAAATAAACACTTTTCAGGACAGCATGTTAACAAGTATGGAGAAAATGATAGCTTCACACGGTTTGGGTGCTCAAAGGCCTACAGAAGATTTGCAAAATAAGGAATCTACAGAAATAGAAAGTAATCGCGGAGGCAATACCAATCAGAAACCGAGATGGCAAACCCATTTCTGAACTACTTATTGAGTGACTATAATTCCGAAATAAAAGTTTGCATTGTGTGATAGGTTAATGTTCCTATACCGTATAAGGAGTTACTGACCATTGTATTTCCGTTGCATTCAACTATCTACGAAATACGAGCTACCATTTTTAGGTATATATGCACCAGGTATTGTAAAATTTATGATCTCCCGAAAGTTAGCATACAGGTGATGATAGCATGTTGGATGTTAGACCCGAGGACAGCATGGTAGCGAGTATCGGGATGATGTTAGGTTGACACAGTGTCAGAGCCCAAAGACACATGAGTAGTAGTGTAAGAGCATTTCAGCGATACTTGACCTCAAAAATTTGCATATTAGGGAGGTCACGGGAGGGTCACAGAGGTCAAATGCAATATAGTTCCGGCAGAAAGACCAAAAGCTACCTCCAATCCAGGAGAGTTCCAATTGCTGCAGGGGATGTATTCAGGATGTATTCATCCGCGGTGATGCGGTCTGGCCGCGGTTTTGGCGGTGATTTGGTCTCGGGAAAAAGTTTCAGCGGAGAAAAAGTAGTCCCTAGATAAAATGGTCCGATTGGGTCGAGTGAGATATCAAAGTGAAGCTTAGGTGAAGGGGCATCTAATGGGCTGGGTGGCGGGTTGACATATCGGCCTTCTGCGCATGCGCGGTGGCCGAAGGGTATGAAAATAGCCTTTTTGGAACTAGGGGAGCCCCTAGTGGACCGATGGGGTCGAGTGAGGTATCAAAGTGAAGCATTCATGAAGGCGCATCTAATGGACTGGGTGTGGGCTTGAATTAGGGTCATTCTGCCCATGCGCGGTGGCCCAAGGGTATGAAAATAGACGTTTTGGCATCTAGGGAAGCCCCTAATGGACCAATGGGGTCGAGTGAGGTATCGATGTGAAGCATTCGTGAATGGGCATCTGATGGGCTGGGTGTGGGGTTAAATTAGGGTCATTCTGCGCATGCGCGGTGGCCCAAGGGTATGGAAATAGACGTGTTGGAGCTAGGGGAGCCCCTAATGGACCAATGGGGTCGAGTAAGGTATCAAAGTGAAGCTTATGTGAAGGGGCATCTGATGGACTGGGTGTGGGGTTGAAATATAGGCATTCTGCGCATGCCCGGTGGCCGAAGGGTATGAAAATAGCCTTTTTGGAGCTAGGGGAGCCCCTAGTGGACCGATGGGGTCGAGTGAGGTATCAAAGTGAAGCATTCATGAAGGGGCATCTAATGGACTGGGTGTGGGGTTGAATTAGGGTCATTCTGCGCATGCGCAGTGGCCCAAGGGTATGAAAATAGACGTTTTGGCATCTAGGGAAGCCCCTAATGGACCAATGGGGTCGAGTGAGGTATCGATGTGAAGCATTCGTGAAGGGGCATCTGATGGGCTGGGTGTGGGGTTAAACTAGGGTCATTCTGCGCATGCGCGGTGGCCCAAGGGTATGGAAATAGACGTGTTGGAGCTAGGGGAGCCCCTAATGGTCCAATGGGGTCGAGTGAGGTATCAAAGTGAAGCCTAGGTGAAGAGGCATTCAGGCAATGGGGTGGGTGCATGTTAAATTTTTCCTGAAAAAAAAAAAACGGAAAACGGACTTTATCGAAAAACCTGGGAAAATGCCTATATGGGGTATGGGTGGTATATAGGTCGCCGGGCTTAACGGGGCTCGCCTGTCAATAGAGTTATCTCCCCCTAGTTCCAGGGTGGGTGTATGTAAAAATTTTCCTGAAAAAATACGGAATACGGACTTTATTCTAAACTACGGGAAAATGCCTATATGGGGTATGGGAGGTATAGGACCATCCTGGGAAACCTACTTCTCCACATTTGCGGTATAGGTTGTGGGGTCTCGTTTTCTTAGTCTCGTCAAAACAAACATGATAAGAAGTGTCCCGGAGCGAAACGGTGAAATTTTTGAAAAAGTCACCGAGCCTCATATAGTCCCATACTAGGGTATAGGACCGATGTTTGTCCCCCCTGGGAAACGTACTTCTATACATTTGCGGTAGGGTTGTGGGGTCTCGTTTTACTCGTCTCGTCATGTAGAACACGATAGAGAGTGTCCCCGTGCGAATCGGTGAATTTTTTGAAAAAGTACGATATAGCCCCATATAGACATATATATATAAATATATATTCCCATACTGGGGTATAGGACCGATGTTTGTCCCCCTGGGAAACCCACTTCTCCACATTTGCGGTAGGGTTGTGGGGTCTCGTTTTTCACGTCTCGACATTTAGAGCACGATGGGTAGGGTTGCGGAGCGATTTGGTGAACTTTTTGAAAAAAGTCACCAAGGCCTTGGGTAGGCCCATAGGCCTATGCTGCGTGGCTATGGGTGTATAGGGCCATACGGGGTGGACATGTTGGAGTCTAGGTGAGTCCCTGGTGGTCCAATGGGGTCGAGTGAGGTCTTATTTTGAAGCTCTCGTGCAGCAGCATCCGACTGGGCTAATGGTTCGTCCGTGTTCAATAGTCTGCGCATGCGCAGTCTGGCCGTAGTATAGAAAACAGGCATTTTGGGTGCTATGTAGGGTGTGTTTGGGTTAGAGATGGGCTAATCACGGTTCGAATGGGTCGTGTGAGGTGTCAAAGTGAAGCTTGTGTGGGGTAGAGTCAGAATGGTGTGTTTTTGAATGCAAGTCGCGTCAATCTGCGCATGCGCAGTTGGTTTGTATTAAGTAAAGTGGCCATTTTGGGGCAGTACATGAAGGTGTTTGGGGTAGAGATGGACCGCTATGGGTCCGAATGGGTCGTGGAGGGTGTCAAAGTGAAGCTTGTGTGGGGTAGAGTCAGAATGGCGTGTTTTTGAATGCAAGTCGCGTCAATCTGCGCAGGCGCAGTTGGTTGTAGTAAGTAAAGTGGCCATTTTCGGGCAGTACATGAAGGTATTTGCGATCGAGATGAGCTATTCACGGTTCGAATGCGTCCTATAAGGTGTCATCTTGTAGTTCTCGGGGTGTACATTCCGATTTGGGGGATGTTCGCGTCATCTGTGACGTCATCGGTGACGTCATCGGTACGAGTAGTAGCGAAAGTGGACATTTCGGGCAGTACATGAAGGTATTTGGGGTCGAGATGGGCTATTCACGGTTCGAATGCGTCCTGGAAGGTGTCATCTTGTAGTTCTCGGGGTGTACATTCCGATTTGAGGATGTTCGCGTCATCTGTGACGTCATCGGTGACGTCATCGGTACGAGTAGTAGCGAAAGTGGACATTTTCGGGCAGTACATGAAGGTATTTGGGGTCGAGATGGGCTATTCACGGTTCGAATGCGGCCTGGAAGGTGTCATCTTGTAGTTCTCGGGGTGTACATTCCGATTTGAGGGATGTCCGCGTCATCTGTGACGTCATTGATGACGTCATCGGTACGAGTAGTAGCGAAAGTGGACATTTTGTGGGTGCGTGAGGGTGAGTTTGGTGTAGAGATGCACCATCCTTAGTCCGAATGCGTCGTGTGAGGTGTCATTTTGTAGCTCTCGGGGTGTACATTCCGAATTGAGGCATGTCCGAAGCATCTGTGACGTCATCGATGACGTCATCAGTAGGAGTATTAGCGAAAGTGAGCCTTTTGGGGCAGTGCAGGAAGGTATTTGGTGTAGAGATGGACCATCCGCGTTGCGAATGCGTCGTGTGGGGTGTCATGTTGTAGCTCTCGGAGTATAGACCCTGATTTCAGGGATATTTATAGCATCTGTGACGTCATTGGTGACGTCATTAGTACAAGTTGTAGCGAAAGTGGGCCTTTTTTAGCAGTGAAGGATGTTATTTGGTGTAGAGATGGACCATCCGCGGTCCAAATGGACCGTGTGAGGTGTCATCTTGTAGCAACGCCCACCAACACCATTCTTAATGCTTCAACGCCCTGGTGAAATAGCTCAGAAGCTCTGATATTCCATGGAATTGTCACTAATTCTTCGAAATGCAGTGATGCCCGTCAACGCCCGTCGTTACACCTTAACACTCTAACATAACGCCATGATATAGACCAGAGAGAGAACAACAACAGCAACAACAACAAGGATGACACATGAGAGAACAACAACAACAAGAAGTTTTTTTCATATAGTTTATTTTCCCCAATGTTACATCATACCCACGCTGGGGGAGCCGCGTTGGGTATATTTACAATTCAAGAAGATTCTTATCCAATCAGAGGCCACCATTTGCATGTTTCATATTCGTTCCTGTCCGTTAGATGTATTCTTGTCCAATCAGAAGTCTCCATTTCAGAAAGTGCCATCTGAACCGTTTATTCTAATCATCGTCGGGCAGGCCAGGATACCGTTGAGGCAACATATCCTCAGATAGTTGTTTGCGCATTCTGAGTATCTATCAGTGCGTGGGTGAATACTTTCATCCGATGGAGGTGGTGGTCAGTTTAACCACGAAGAACGCAACATTGGTCATTATCTCCACTATCCACTTGGTGTTACAATTCAAGAAGACTTGTCCAATCAGAGGCCACCATTTGCATCTGTCATATTCGTTCCTGTCCGTTAGATGTATTCTTGTCCAATCAGAAGTCTTCATTTCAGAAAGTTCCATCTTCGGCCATGTTCGCTTTGAACCGTTTATTGTAATCATCATCGGGCAGCCCAGGATACCGTTGAGGCAACATATCCTCAGATAGTTGCTTGTGCATTCTGAGTATCTATCAGTGCCTGGGTGAATACATTCACCCGATGGGTTGGTCGGTCAGCTTGGTCACGAAGAACGTAACATTGGTCACACTGTCCACTCTCCACTTGGTGTTGGGGCGTTGTTGTTGGGCCCATTCCAAGGGATCCACGGTGTTCAGTTTCTCCAGCATCGTCTCTAGCGACACTCGGTTAATGATGGTAAACGGTTGGTCAAATACCTGGATGTTACTGCTCGGGTAAAAGTATCGGACTTGGACTGTCTCCTTATGCTGCAGCACATAACCAAACGCCAGATTCAATTTGAAGGCCGTAGTTTGATCTTTGAAGATGGCTTCCACGTAGCTACGTAGACGGGCGAGGTCGGTCAGTCGGAAATTGTAGATATCTTGAATAGGGCGATGACGGTTGAAACAGTGCCGTATCATGGACCAATGGCGCCGATAGATGTCACTCACTGGATGGGCGCCCTGTAAGAGATCGCTAGGAACATTTATGGGCTCGTCCAGAAAATGTTCGATGTTGTCAGGCGTATGACTCGAAACCGTAACGGTGGGGTCCGGCTGGATATCCAGGCTCTGAACTGTGGGTATAGACGGGCTCTCCTTCATCGCATCACCAGTGGCATTCGTCTCCCCGGGCTCATCTTCACTAGGTCTGACCTTCCGCGGCTCCTCTTCAGTAGGAAGTTGTCGCACATGCCATGGTACCGGGGCATGAATCAACCGTTGGTGTCGCAGCAACTGACTGCGTCGTTTGAAAAGTTGACCACAACCGTTACATTGTTCCGTCGCGCCCTCGTGGAATGAGCGTTCGTGGCACAGTAAATGATCCTCCCGATTGAATGACCGTGCGCAGGTTGTACAAGTATACCGAGCATCGTTGTGGGTGGAGGCCTCGTGGCGTCGTAAATTATCTAGACGAGTAAACAGCTTCTGGCAAGTTGTGCAAGTGAACATCTTGGTGGTTGACAGAGTGTCTGATGAAACGTCCAGGCCGCTTCCCTTTTATAGCACGCTAGCTGGTGATCTATTTTTAGCACACTCAGTTCAACTATCCCCAAGTCGAGGGCCGAGCCGTGACATCTTCGGTAACATCCGTGTCTCTTCGGTCACCTCCGTACCGTCAACGATCAACATGTAGACATATAGAGTATGTACGGCATGTTATGGTATTCATCAGTGCATGAGTGACGCATTCAGCCGATGGGAGTGGTCGGTCAGCTTGGTAACGAAAAACGTAACATTGGTCACACTCTCCACTGTCCACTTGGTGTTGGGGCGTTGTTGTTGGGCCCATTCCAAGGGATCCACGGTGTCCAGTTTCTCCAGCATCGTCTCTAGCGACACTCGGTTAATGATGGTAAACGGTTGGTCAAATACCCGGATGTTACTGCTCGGGTAAAAATATCGGACTTGGACTGTCTCTTTATGCTGCAGTACATAACCAAACGCCAGATTCAATTTGAAGGCCGTAGTTTGATCTTTGAAGATGGCTTCTACGTAGCTACGTAGACGGGCGAGGTCGGTCAGTCGGAAATTGTAGAAATCTTGAATAGGGCGATGACGGTAGAAACAGTGCCGGATCATGGGCCAATGGCGCCGATAAATGTCACTCACTGGATGGTCTTCGTGTAACAGATCGTTGGGAACATTTATGGCTTCGTCCACGAAGTGTACTTTGCCCTCCACGTCGTACAAAATCTGGCCCAAGGTCTTGTCGTCGGAATTTGACTGTTGAATTAGGGTGACATCATCATCGGCCCTCGTGCGATGGGTGGGAGTTCCCCCTGTTTCGATATTGATGCCTACGGGCTCTTCTATCTGCAAACGTGCCTGCGGAACAGGGTGTCGTGTGCGTTGGTGTCGCAGCAACTGACTGGTCAGTTTGAAAAGCCGACCACATTCTTCGCATGGACGCTTGGGTACTTCATGGCGTGCACGTGTGTGGCGCTGTAAATGATCCGGGCGCTGAAACGACAGTGTACATATCAACATGGCGGCTCCAAAATGGCGGCGTATGAGAGCTTCTGGACATGGACCTGATAGAAGTCCGGAATGGTGGAACATTCGTAAACATTCGGGCACTTTTACATCCGGGGACTTTTACATCCGAAGAGACACGGAAGTGCCCGAATATGATATCAGCTAGCGTGCTATAAAAGGGAAGCGGTCTGGCCGTTTCATCAGACACTCTGTCAACCACCAAGATGTTCACTTGTACTACGTGCTCGAAATCAGTCACTCGTCTGCACGACTTGCGCCGCCATGAGGCTACCAAGCACGAAGGAACCGCCCGGTATAACTGTACGATATGTACACTGTCGTTTCAGCGCCCGGATCATTTACAGCGCCACACACGTGCACGCCATGAAGTACCCAAGCGTCCATGCGAAGAATGTGGTCGGCTTTTCAAACTGACCAGTCAGTTGCCGCGACACCAACGCACACGACACCCTGTTCCGCAGCCACGTTTGCAGATAGAAGAGCCCGTAGGCATCAATATCGAAACAGGGGGAACTCCCACCCATCGCACGAGGGCCGATAATGATGTCGCCCTAATTCAACAGTCAAATTCCGACGACAAGACCTTGGGCCAGATGTTGTACGACGTGGAGGGCAAAGTACACTTCGTGGACGAAGCCACAAATGTTCCCAGCGATCTGTTACACGAAGACCATCCAGTGAGTGACATTTATCGGCGCCATTGGCCCATGATCCGGCACTGTTTCTACCGTCATCGCCCTATTCAAGATATCTACAATTTCCGACTGACCGACCTTGCCCGTCTACGTAGCTACGTAGAAGCCATCTTCAAAGATCAAACTACGGCCTTCAAATTGAATCTGGCATTTGGTTATGTGCTGCAGCATAAAGAGACAGTCCAAGTCCGATATTTTTACCCGAGCAGTAACACCTGGGTATTTGACCAACCGTTTACCATCATTAACCGAGTGTCGCTAGAGACGATGCTGGAGAAACTGGACACCGTGGATCCCTTGGAATGGGCCCAACAACAACGCCCCAACACCAAGTGGACAGTGGAGAGTGTGACCAATGTTACGTTTTTTGTTACCAAGCTGACCGACCACCCCCATCGGCTGAATGCGTCACTCATGCACTGATGAATATCATAACATGCCGTACATACTCTATATGTCTACATGTTGATCGTTGACGGTACGGAGGTGACCGAAGAGACACGGAGGTTACCGAAGATGTCACGGCTCGGCCCTCGACTTGGGGATAGTTGAACTGAGTGTGCTAAAAATAGATCACCAGCTAGCGTGCTATAAAAAGGAAGCGGCCTGGACGTTTCATCAGACACTCTGTCAACCACCAAGATGTTCACTTGCACAACTTGCCAGAAGCTGTTTACTCGTCTAGATAATTTACGACACCACGAGGCCTCCACCCACAACGATGCTCGGTATACTTGTACAACCTGCGCACGGTCATTCAATCGGGAGGATCATTTACTGTGCCACGAACGCTCATTCCACGAGGGCGCGACGGAACAATGTAATGGTTGTGGTCAACTCTTCAAACGACGCAGTCAGTTGCTGCGACACCAACGGTTGATTCATGCCCCGGTACCATGGCATGTGCGACAACTTCCTACTGAAGAGGAGCCGCGGAAGGTCAGACCTAGTGAAGATGAGCCCGGGGAGACGAATGCCACTGGTGATGCGATGATGGAGAGCCCGTCTATACCCACAGTTCAGAAGAGCCTGGATATCCAGCCGGACCCCACCGTTACGGTTTCGAGTCATACGCCTGACAACATCGAACATTTTCTAGACGAGCCCATAAATGTTCCTAGCGATCTCTTACAGGGCGCCCATCCAGTGAGTGACATCTATCGGCGCCATTGGTCCATGATAGGGCACTGTTTCCACCGTCATCGCCCTATTCAAGATATCTACAATTTCCGACTGACCGACCTCGCCCGTCTATGTAGCTACGTGGAAGCCATCTTCAAAGATCAAACTACGGCCTTCAAATTGAATCTGGCGTTTGGTTATGTGCTGCAGCATAAGGAGACAGTCCAAGTCCGATACTTTTACCCGAGCAGTAACATCCAGGTATTTGACCAACCGTTTACCATCATTAACCGAGTGTCGCTAGAGACGATGCTGGAGAAACTGAACACCGTGGGTCCCTTGGAATGGGCCCGGTTGCAACGCCCCAACACCAAGTGGACAGTGGACAGTGTGACCAATGTTACGTTCTTCGTGACCAAGCTGACCGACCAACCCATCGGGTGAATGTATTCACCCAGGCACTGATAGATACTGAATGCACAAGCAACTATCTGAGGATATGTTGCCTCAACGGTATCCTGGGCTGCCCGATGATGATTAGAATAAACGGTTCAAAGCGAACATGGCCGAAGATAGAACTTTCTGAAATGAAGACTTCTGATTGGACAAGAATACATCTAACGGACAGGAACGAATATGACAGATGCAAATGGTGGCCTCTGATTGGACAAGAGTCTTCTTGAACTGTAACACCAAGTGGATAGTGGAGATAATGACCAATGTTGCGTTCTTCGTGGTTAAACTGACCACCACCTCCATCGGATGAAAGTATTCACCCACGCACTGATAGATACTCAGAATGCGCAAACAACTATCTGAGGATATGTTGCCTCAACGGTATCCTGGCCTGCCCGACGATAATTAGAATAAACGGTTCAGATGGCACTTTCTGAAATGGAGACTTCTGATTGGACAAGAATACATCTAACGGACAGGAACGAATATAAAACATGCAAATGGTGGCCTCTGATTGGACAAGAATCTTCTTGAATTGTAAATATAGCCAACGCGGCTCCCCCAGCGTGGGTATGATGTAACATTGGGGAGAATAAACTATATGAAAAAAACTTCTTGTTGTTGTTGTTCTCTCATGTGTCATCCTTGTTGTTGTTGTTGTTCTCTCTCTAGTCTATATCATGGCGTTATGTTAGAGTGTTAAGGTGTAACGACGGGCGTTGACGGGCATCACTGCATTTCGAAGAATTAGTGACAATTCCATGGAATATCAGAGCTTCTGAGCTATTTCACCAGGGCGTTGAAGCATTAAGAGTGGTGTTGGTGGGCGTTGCTACAAGATGACACCTCACACGGTCCATTTGGACCGCGGATGGTCCATCTCTACACCAAATAACATCCTTCACTGCTAAAAATGCCCACTTTCGCTACAACTTGTACTAATGACGTCACCAATGACGTCACAGATGCTATAAATATCCCTGAAATCAGGGTCTATACTCCGAGAGCTACAACATGACACCCCACACGACGCATTCGCAACGCGGATGGTCCATCTCTACACAAAATACCTTCCTGCACTGCCCCAAAAGGCTCACTTTCGCTAATACTCCTACTGATGACGTCATCGATGACGTCACAGATGCTTCGGACATGCCTCAATTCGGAAAGTACACCACGAGAGCTACAAAAATGACACCTCACACGACGCATTCGGACTAAGGATGGTGCATCTCTACACCAAACTCACCCTCACGCACCCACAAAATGTCCACTTTCGCTACTACTCGTACCGATGACGTCATCAATGACGTCACAGATGACGCGGACACCCTCAAATCGGAATGTACACCCCGAGAACTACAAGATGACACCTTCCAGGACGCATTCGAACCGTGAATAGCCCATCTCGACCCCAAATACCTTCATGTACTGCCCAAAAATGTCCACTTTCACACATTGTACCGATGACGTCACCAGATGACGTCATGAGATGATGCCATCATCCCTCAAACGGAATGTACACTCCCGGAGAACTACAAGATGACACCTTCGAGGACGCATCGAACCGTGAATAGCCCATCTCTACCCCAAACACACCCCTACATAGCACCCAAAATGCTCCCTTTCGCTACTACTCGTACTGATGACGTCACAGATGACGCGGACATCCCTTAAATCGGAATGTACACCCGGAGAACTACAAGATGACACCTTCCAGGACGCATTCGAACCGTGAATAGCCCATCTCGACCTCAAATATCTTCATGTACTGCCCGAAAATGTTCACTTTCGCTACTACTCGTACCGATGACGTCACCGATGACGTCACAGATGACGCGAACATCCCTCAAATCGGAATGTACACCCCGAGAACTACAAGATGACACCTTCAGGACGCATTCGAACCGTGAATAGCCCATCTCGACCAATAACTTCTCTTCGCTGCCCAAAAATGTGCCACTACTTATTTATGAACCTGACCTCAGCATGTGCAGATTAATGACATGCATTCAAAACACATCATTCTCGATTCTACCCCCACAAGCTTCTACTTGACAATCTTCACACGACCCATTCGAACCGTGATTAGCTCATCTCTAACCCAAACACACCCCTACATAGCACCCAAAATTCCTATCGTGTTCTAAATGACGAGACGAGTAAAACGAGACCCCACAACCCTACCGCAAATGTATAGAAGTGGGTTTCCCAGTAGGATAAACATTGAACCTATACCCCAGTATGGGTCTATATGGGGCTCGGTGACTTTTTTCAAAAATTTCACCGATTCGCACGGGGACACTTCCTATCATGTTCTAAATGACGAGACGAGTAAAACGAGACCCCACAACCCTACCGCAAATGTATAGAAGTACGTTTCCCAGGGGGACAAACATTGATCCTATACCCTCAGTATGGGACTATAAGTTCAAGTTCAAGTTCAAGTTTATTGCACCAAACACCCGGTATAGGGCAGAGTACAAAACAAAACAAAGTAAAATGCTTACCCCAAATATAGGGTTAAGAACAAGAATACCAATGAAGTCAGAAATACAGTATTACGTTCCGCAATATCATAGGTATTCATAAATGTAGCTCTTTTATTGAGCTGACACTGTACTAGACTACAAGTATCTTATCTATAGCCTATACTGAACATAATATGTAGGCTACATATAACCATGAACATTCAAACAGAATGCATACATTACTACATATATACATTATATCATGGTAGTAGGTCAAGTCTCTTGTTGTACCAACTGTACAGGTTATCACCAATCAGGTTTATTTGAAGGCGATCATTATTGGTTAATAAATACACAAATTTACCATCCGGTGTCAAAGTACCAAAGACAATATTTGTCTCATTTATTTTGTCAAAAAGAATTTTTCTCTCAATATTGAAAATTTGGCACTGCATAACAAAGTGGAATTCGTCTTCTCTTATATTACATTTGGGGCATAAGCGTTGCTCCACAGGTGTGATTGGACGCGTATGTCTACCAGTCTCAATTTTCAGTTTGTGATTACTGAGACGTAGTTTTGCTAGGAATGTTCTCACTTTGGTGTTACGAATCAGAAGCAGATATTCCTCTAACTTAATATTGTTTTTTAATATACGATATGTTCTCATTTTGTTACTTGATCCATCAGCATGGTCCTGCATAGATTGGTTGAATTGGTATTCAAAGTGAGAGTTTAGGGCTTGTATTATTTGTGATTGAGAGCATTGTTTATGATCTAGGCCTAACGTATCGTTGATATATTTAGTAAGTTTGTACAGCCAACCAGTTCGATGCTGACATAATTTGCGTTGTTCTTCTAAGGCATGATAAGTTATCCTGTCTGGGTAACTGTTAATATAATCATAATATTTTATGGCCCTTACAGCAATGTCAAGCATCAATGGATATATCCCTAATTCTGCTCTAGCACCATTATTATTCGTTGTTCTATGAACCCCTAGAAGTCTTTTGCAGAATCTATTCTGAATTTTTTTCAGGATTTAAAGTGTCCGTGTTTTTTCTAAGTAGATAATCTGTCCCCCATACTTCCGAACCATACAATATAACTGGCTTTATTAAAGTTTTGTATAAATGACAAGAAATATCTATTGGGATATTTCTATGTTCTAGATTGTTATGCAGGGCATAAGATGCACGTAATCCTTTATTTCCTAACATAGTGGTGCATTCATTAAAATTTCCAGTTCTGAAAAAAGTCACTCCAAGATATTGGTAACTGTCTGCAATTTCTAATTCTGTGTCATTTAATCGCCAGCTGTGATCTACACATTTAGGTCCTCTCTTGAATATAACAATTTTTGTTTTTTCAAAGTTTGCGTTTAGTTTATTAATTTGACAAAATATGTCTAGACTGTTCAGGCATCTTTGTAGTCCTTCAGGCGATTCGGACATTAACATAAGATCATCTGCAAATAGAAGATGTGATACATTGAATCCATTCAATTGAACGGGATCAGAATCCTGTGGTATAAAGTTTTTTATATTATCGATAAATATATTGAAGAGTGTTGGAGATATGCTACACCCTTGTCGAACTCCTATATAGGATTGGAAACTGTCCGACATTTCATCATTGACCTTGAGTTTATACTTGATGTTATCATATAAAGATGTTAGTATGGAGAATATTTTACCATTTATGTCCTTTTCCTTTAATTTGTCAAAAAGAAGATCGCGGTTGACAGAGTCAAAAGCTTTCCTGAAATCAACGAAACATGTATAAACTGGTTTCTTATTGGATTGATATTTATCAATTATAGTGCGGAGTGTGAATATGTTGTCTGTTGTACGATAATCTTTACGGAAGCCAGTTTGATTTCGACTTAGAAGATCGTTAGTTTCCAGATGGGTTGTAAGCCTGGTGTTTATGATTTTCGCAAATAGTTTGCCTAAAACATTGCTAAGAGCAATGCCCCGATAATTATTCGGGTCAATTTTACTGCCTTTTTTGTGTAGGGGAATAATAGTAGATGCTGACCATGCATCTGGAAAGTGACCACTGTCTAGTACCATGTTAAATAGTTTGATCGTTTGATCTATGATTAACGGAATTGTAGTTCGAAGTAGTTCATTACTTATAGTATCTTCACCTTGACTTTTATTAAGTCTTAAAAGCTTCAGATTACTATGAATCTCTTCAGCTAAAATAGGTTTATTCAGGGTTTCGTTTAATGAATTATCAGTGGTTGAGTTTGGATGTGTGGGACAATTTGTATTTTTAACTGAATTATGTACCGGTACATCAGATAAATTTATAAAATGATCCAATAGAACATGTTTATCAGCATCTATCCTTGATTTGGGTTGATCACTTAATGTTTTGATGATTTTCCAGTACTTAGATGAATCAGATGATGTGCATTCTCTTAACTGGTTCACTAGGTTAGTATAATAATCTTGTTTTTTTGAGCGAATAAGTTTTTTATAATTCTTTTTTAATATATGGTAGTTTAGTCTGGTTACATCAGTTTGGTTAGAATTGTAATTACTATAGCCTTTTTTCATGTTATTCTGAGCTTGTTTGCATTCTTTGTCGTGCCATTTGTTCTTTTGTGAGGTCTTATTAGATTTTACTACAACAGTGGCATGACAATTAAAAGTGTGTAGGATTTGTGTGAAGTCATCAACACATTTGTCAACCTCTGCATTACTTTTCCTGTATGATGTCATCATAAAATTATTAAGCTGCATTTGTATTCCAGGCATACTGTAAGTGTTTAGGATATAACCCTCACTATTTTTGGTCCATTTTCTTTTAAATTTAATTTTTTGAAATTTTTGATTATGTTTAGTTTGAATTGTAGGTTGATTTATAAATAGATTGAGATATACAGCTTGTTGACAATGGTCAGACAGTGATGTTAAAGGATATATATGAAAATATTTGATGTATTGGTATAAAGATTCAGTTGCACAAGTGTAGTCTACAGCACTGCGTCCATTATATGTATGACATGTAAATTTGCCAAGTCTGTCACCAACCATTCTACCATTCAAAAATATTAGTTTATGAGCTAGGCTCAGATCAAGGAGTTTCCGACCAAAGGTATCCACTTTTACATCTTGATTATTTCTATTTGACGTTATTACATTAAAATATGTATCAGGTATATGTGGGTGAAAATCTACACCATCATTGTTAATAAGTTCCTGTACAGTACCCACTCGAGCATTGAAGTCTCCACCAAGCATGATCATTCCTTTTGTAGAATAGAAGTCGACCATCTGGTCAACCTCTTGAAATGGGTCCCTTTCTTTGGGAAATGCTTTCCAGTATGGGGAGTTATTTGGACGTATATATATAATACCCATGTATATATCATCACTTGTACTTATAGAATCTTTCGAGATCTTGGCCCACACCATGATATCAGATGTATATACAATATTTACAGTAAGACATGATCTATAAAAAAGTGGTATACCCCCACGTGTGCTATCTTTAACTCGTGGAGCGTCATTAAAGAATTTGCATTCATACCCAGGAAGAGAAAGTTGGAAATCGTCTGGTCGCCAAGTTTCTACAAGCCCTATCAGACTGAATTTATTGACACATTTAAGAAAGTCTGTATTCTCTAACTTATCTTTGCTGAGACCGTGAATGTTCCAGAATGAACAGCTCAGTTGATTGTTAGACATGAAGGATATAATATAAACAATGTAACTTGTATGGGATAAAGCTTGCAGGCTATCATGTGCGAAAATATTATCACAAGTGTTATATCTAAAACATAAGGGTGTAATGTTCATTTACATATGAGGGGGGGGGGGATAATTCATGTTTGACAAGGGAGAGTTATCTTATCTTAAAGTTAATAATTGGTGTATGAAATACCTTTATCGCTACAAGAATACATGTACCATTTTACTGCATTGACTGGAGTACAACTTTCAGGTCATTTATGCAATATATATGATGGACTATAATTAATATCATTTTAGAAATACAACATTGGACCAGAGATTAATAACTATTAGCGTTTTTAAGAATGCTGTATCCTGTATTGCCATCTATGATGGAATAGAATTATCAATCATTAAATAATACATTGTATCAAATTAATTGTAAGATTAATTATAATTGGTGTATTAAATACCTGTATCGCTATAAGAATGCATACTATTTGATCTTATTGGCTATAGACTTCAGCACAGATCATGAATGCAATACTATAATGGACTATAATTAACGTCATTGTAGAAATACAACATTCATTCAGAGCTTCATGACTATTGAATTGAATTGTATACCATATCGTCGGCAATAAATTGAATTCAAACAATTACAAGATTTCAGTGTTTTCTCTCTTCTTGTCTAGCACTATATGCTTGTGGTCACACAATCGTGTTATAACCCAAACAGATTATTAAAATAGAGAGGATAAAAGCGCAACAACTTGTTGAATTGTGTTGCGCTGCGATGATTGAGAGCTTATAGCATCCAATGCTGGTTTAGGCATTGTGCTACTGAGAGTATCAATGTTCTTGTCAGGTAAAGGCCATTCGGAATGAACTGATTGGTATGAAGGTTTATATTTTGGATGTTCTGATGACATAGATGGCTGTACAGTATCCCTCCATAACTCTTGGCCGACCTTCCAGGGTTGACTAGTAGCATTATACCAGATGTCCTGATTATCTCGTTTCTCCGACTTCGTAACTGTTCGCCATGCAGGTCGTGGTGAAGTGAGGGTACGTTGTGGGACCTCAGAACTTCTGTAGGTGATACGTTGTGGGACACCAGAACTTCTATAGTTGGTACGTTGTGGGGCCTCAGAACTTCTATAGCTGTAATGTACTGGGATGGGGTGGGACACGGGCTTGTTGACTTTTTGATGCCGTGATGTGCTAGTTTCATGAATTGAGCCATATATCGTTGATAGCATGGCCCGAGCCAGCGCTGCACACCCCAAATGATTGAGATGAATATGATCACGATAGAAGTGAACTTTAGCTGATCCATCCTGATGTTGAAATACATAGTCAGTATCAACCAAAGAGATTCTCCGTAGCCGACATACTGTTTGCACCACCTCATTAGCTTGTGTGATGGCTGCATAAAGCTTTTGTCGACTTTTGCTCGGGAGGATTTTTGAATATTTTATGCTGGCCGACGGGAACTTCCTCTTCACAGTGGTAAGCAACTCATGGAGTTGATCAGGACTGATCTGATATGGTGACTTCTTACAGTCATTGATCCCAACATGTAGGATCACCAGTTTGACATGTCTGTTGTCCTCACTGTTTAGCATCTTTTCAGTTATATCAGATATCCCTGCCCCAGGAAAACATGCAACTGTTACCTGTTCCGAACCTCTGGATAAGCGTTTCTCATCCAGTGGACGAAGGATTGAATCGCCAAGAATTAGTGCGGTTGTATCTTCTGGGATGTGGAGGGTATTTACATTTTTATGTAACCAAGTCTCCTCGTTATTCTGTGTATGTGATACACTTGTAGTAGGCTTATATTCAGAATGCGACGGCTTGAGGGCAGTACCCTCGATTGTTTTCCCATCTGTCATGTCTGTACTCGGAGCAGTCTGCAAACTTAGAGTCCCGCTAGATCTGTTTACCTCCGACAACGGTCCAAACCTGTTTGTGCAAAGGACATTGGGAACTACCTTCATTTGTACATTTTCCGTAGATGTACCGCAAATGTATAGAAGTACGTTTCCCAGGGGGACAAACATTGATATATGAGGCTATATCGTACTTTTTCAAAAATTTCACCGATTCGCACGGGGACACTTCCTATCATGTTCTAAATGACGAGACGAGTAAAACGAGACCCCACAACCCTACCGCAAATGTATAGAAGTACGTTTCCCAGGGGGACAAACATTGATCCTATACCCTCAGTATGGGACTATATGGGGTTCGGTGACTTTTTTCAAAAATTTCACCGATTCGCACGGGGACACTTCCTATCATGTTCTAAATGACGAGACGAGTAAAACGAGACCCCACAACCCTACCGCAAATGTATAGAAGTACGTTTCCCAGGGGGACAAACATTGATCCTATACCCTCAGTATGGGACTATATGGGGCTCGGTGACTTTTTTCAAAAATTTCACCGATTCGCACGGGGACACTTCCTATCATGTTCTAAATGACGAGACGAGTAAAACGAGACCTCACAACCCTACCGCAAATGTATAGAAGTACGTTTCCCAGGGGACAAACATTGATCCTATACCCTCAGTATGGGACTATATGGGGTTCGGTGACTTTTTTCAAAAGTTTCACCGATTCGCACGGGGACACTTCCTATCATGTTCTAAATGACGAGACGAGTAAAACGAGACCTCACAACCCTACCGCAAATGTATAGAAGTACGTTTCCCAGGATGGTCCTATACCTCCCATACCCCATATAGGCATTTTCCCGTAATTTAGGATAAAGTCCGTATTCCGTATTTTTTCAGGAAAATTTTTACATACACCCACCCTGGAACTAGGGGAAGATAACTCTGTTGATAGACAAGCCCCGTTAAGCCCGGCGACCTATATACCCCTCATACCCCATATAGGCATTTTCCCAGGTTTTTCGATAAAGTCCGTGTTCCGTATTTTTTTTTTCAGGAAAAATTTTACATGCAGCCACCCAGCCATCAAATACCCCTTCACCTAGGCTTCACGTTGATACCTCACTCGACCCCATTCGACCATTAGGGGCTCCCCTAGATGCCAAAACGTCTATTTTCATACCCTTGGGCCACCGCGCATGCGCAGAATGACCCTAATTCAACCCCACACCCAGTCCATCAGATGCCCCTTCATGAATGCTTCACTTTGATACCTCACTCGATCCCATTGGACCATTAGGGGCTCCCCTAGCTCCAAAAAGGCTATTTTCATGCCCTTGGGCCACCGCGCATGCGCAGAAGGCCGATATGTCAACCCCACACCCAGTCCATCAGATGCCCTTCACGAATGCTTCACTTTGATCCTCACTCGACCCCATTGGACCATTAGGGGCTCCCCTAGCTCCAAAACGTCTATTTCCATACCCTTGGGTCACCGCGCATGCGCAGAATGCCGATATTTCAACCCCACGCCCACTCCATCAGATGCCCCTTCACGAATGCTTCACTTTGATACCTCATACGACTCCATTGGCCCATTAGGGACTCCCCTAGCTCCAAAACCGCTATTTCCATACCCTTGGGCCACCGCGCATGCGCAGAATGCCGATATTTCAACCCCACACCCAGCCCATCAGATGCCTCCTTCACGAATGCTTCACATCGATACCTCACTCGACCCCATTGGTCCATTAGGGCTTCCCTAGCTCCAAAACGTCTATTTCCATACCCTTGGGCCTCCGCGCATGCGCAGAATGCCGATAGTTCAACCCCGCGCCCAGCCCATCAGATGCCCCTTCACATATGCTTCACTTTGATACCTCACTCGACCCCATCGGTCAACTAGGGGCTCCCCTAGTTCCAAAAAGGCTATTTTCATACCCTTCGGCCACCGCGCATGCGCAGAATGACGATATTTCAACCCCACACCCAGCCCATCAAATGCCCCCTCCCCTAAGCTTCACTTTGATACCTCACTCGACCCCATCGGACCATTTTATCTAGGGACTACTTTTTCTCCGCGGAAGATTTTTCCCGAGACCGAATCACCGCCAGACATGACTGCATCACCGCGGATGAATACATTCTTGCACTCACTCACACCGTATGGTGTGGTGGAGGTGGGTACAAAATGGCGGCCTGTGTGGTTGTGTGGTGGGAGGTGAGTATCCGCCATTTTGTACCCACCTCCACCACACATCACTCACGCATGCGCACCCCCCAATACCCCCCCCAAAACAGGTCGCTGTGACGTAAAAACAGGTTCTCGCGCATGCGCAGTGGGGGGCTTTTGCGTCGAAAGACTCTTTGTATACTACTCAGGCCGGAATTGAAAATTTTATATGCAAATAGACTTACGATCAATTTAATTTTTACCTCAGTACAAATACGTAGCTTCTCCTTGGTCTTTCTTGATCCGGGGAACATTTCTGTGATGTTCTGGAGAATGTGCTTGCCTTTTTCACAATAACCTGCAAAACACGGATATGAAATAGAAAGTTTTAGTCAAACAAATATCGATGATCTAATTCAGAATTTTTACTCCACCAGTTTGACTGCATTTTCCGACGGCTGGTATGTGGGGTATGCAGAATTTGTTCTGTCACAAATATATAATACACCAGTCCCACAAGCTCAGGGCAATTCCAGCAAAATGTACTTGGTATGAGCTGATTGGTTGGAAGTAGGCAATGTTTAGCTGGTATGATGGTTATCAAGTTAGTGCACATTAAGCAATATTTGATTGTTTAAACACACAACTATCTGTAAGAGATGTTTTAGAAATGGGGTTGGGGAAAGGCAGCTTGTTTACTAATGCCATCCATATACCATTCATCCAATCTTTCCATAAATGTTTATACATGGTAAACCACCTGCCACCCAAACACCAATAAAATAAAGTGCCCTCCCGCATCACATGTACTTTATTTTGGAACATCCCGGAATGCAGAAGTGAAAATATACCCATCTGTCACCACACTTGGTGAAAATAGACTCAGTTTTATACCGTAGAGAAATAGTTGTTGGAAGACTTTGTCCAAGCGTACCAAGAGGAGCTGAGACAAGATTTGGTAGTTGGTCGTGGTTTTCAGAAGAGCTCTCCGTTTAGTGGTCATGGCTTCTAAGATAAAGATGTCAGATAAATTCAAATAATTTGGCATTGAAAATTCAGGAAATGTAAGAGGTTAATAAGGACTAAAATTATTTCATTTTGCTGATAAAATATATCAAGGTCAGTCATTTTAAAAGACTTTCGAATCACCTCCAGATGTACACATGATATTAATTTGGAAAACATTCAAAGTTCCTCAACTTACATGAACTGCTTTCAATAAGCATGGATACTTGTCGAAGATTTTCTGCTGCCTGTCCTTGGATGTTAACAAAGACTCAACAAAACAGCGCCTTGCAAGAAATTCAACGTCAATTAAGCAACTGACACACCACTTTGGGATTTGGTTTCTTTTCCTGCAGTTTGGATTTCAGCTTCTCGTAATAAAGACGCATTAATTCGGGATCTGAGACGTATAATACGGAAAGTGACAGCTTTTTGGGAAAGATATACATCTCCCCCTGAATATTAATAACCTCGTAATACCATCCCATAGAAGATTCCACTCAAGTTTGATGACATTGTTTTCATTAGTTATCAAGATATTTTGCAGACACGGTCGAAGGCTATATGATGGACAGACGACGGATGGATGGATGGCGGTTGGCACAAACGCCAAACACTATGCACAGACATAGTTATCATTTACGATGTATTAAATGCTAGAATATTAAATTAATGCAAGTATCGTACTATAAAAACAGTGTTGAGGGTGGAGATGTAAACCTTCACCAGACTCATACTGTCAATCTGTTCAACTTGAACCACTGGTCAGTCAATTTAAAAGACTTCAACAGGGTAAAGAGTGGGGGGGGGGGGGTACCTGCCAAATAAGATAGCGTATGTAGAGAGTGGAAAATTAATTTGCTTCCAACCATACATTTTTGAACATCACCCAATATCAATCTAATTGAGGAACCAGATTTGCAAAACATACTTCAATATTCGGAAAGTCGGAATGCTCTTGAAAAGGACCCCCCAACCCAACCCACCCCTTCATTCAGTTAGATCTACACACACATCAGCCACCGTCAATGTCAGAAATAGGTTTGAGGCAATGTTAGTCTGATTGGGCCATTCAAATATAATTTTGTGCTTGCAAAAATAATATATACAAACACAGAAAGAAGCAATTGAAGATCGCTCTCTTGTACGTGTATGCCACCACCCCCCACAATATTTGTTTTCTGGATTTGGCTTAATGTCACACTCAAGGTTGTTTCACTTATATGGTGACAGGCAGTTCGGTTGGTGGAGGAAGCCGGAGTACCAGATCCTGGTGAAATGCTCATATATAATATAAACGGAGATCAAGGCCTACACCTTTGTCCCAATATAAGTGGTTGTTGTTGTGGGAGCTGTTATTTTGGATCCAATGGTAACCTTTTGACATCTTGGAATCATGCCAGCTGAAGTCATGTGACCCCTATTCGCGCAACATAGCAGACGACAGCAACATGACGTCATCGCGTGCCGATCACAAGAACAGCCTGTCTTTGGCGTCTAGGTAATAATATAAATTTACCAAAGACGAATGTATACATGGTAGCACCAAATAAATTCGTCCGAGTTCAAGGTATTAGCCTAGATAAAGTTGTTTACCATGGACATTTTACTGACCACCTATCATGCAAGTTTCACACTTGTCCATACAATATCAACCGAGATCCAGCCCGAACAAATATATGTCCCACTCACAGAAAAGTTTCAAGAACGAAGGGCCGTAACTCTTACAAATATAAACCAAAATTTGGCAGAAGTGTATTTTTAACAGCCACATATGATGTTTACCCCTCAGCAATTTTGGCCTCGGGGTATTGACGTCACGTACGTCCATCCATCCGAACATCCGTCCATTACCGCATTTTAGGCAAAAATGCCTGAGATACAGTAACTAAATTTTTTAACTATATTTTCCTGCATATAAGTCAGACTTTTATACAAAATGGCTCCTCTCGGCCCATATTTTACAGAATTAGACCCCTTTACAGATTGAATGTAACCAACTATATCTACAGAGCGGTGTTTTGATACAGATACTAAATTTTGTAAACTTACTTGTTTAAAATTAGTCGCTAGCAGCCCTTTTCAGGTGCAATAATCTCTGATTTTGTTATATATGCTTGAATGTAACCAGTTATATCTAATTAACTGTGGTACAGCTACCAAATTATGAAGAAGCTTTTTTTATCTAGTTGTATTCTAGATACCCAACTAAAAATTTAGTCATTTCGGTTCATATTTTATGGAATTGTGTCCCTTTTTGGATCAATAATCTCTGATTTTGTGATATATAGTTGAATGTAAAAGTTATATCTGCAGATTCGTGTTTTGGAAACATATCTGGATAATTAATGATACGCTATAAAAAGGACAATTCTGGATGATTAGTTAATATAGCCATATGTTGCACATTCTCAGCCTACTTCTCAAGTGCTTGACGGAAGTCGAGGGGTTTCGTGAGTCTCACCCTCATGCTATAATTAGATAGCCCCCCCAATATATTGAAGACCAGACCTCATCACAGATGGAAAGTAAGGACACCAGAAACACGAAGAAACAATTGACAGTAAGGTAAAGGAATTCGGAGTCAATATCTTGTAATTTATTCAACAGACGAATCAATTTCAGGTGTGTGTTGCATCCCTTATGATCTGATTTCCTTCTGTGCAAATTTTTCGAAAAATCTGAATTTCAGTTGTGGAGTTATTGACTAAAAAAGTTCACTGTATGGTGATATTTGTATTGTATATTGCATTCCCCCTCAATTTCAACTTTTGAGTCAATTGAGATTGAGGTATTTGAGTCGAATATTTAGGGGCACTCAAGTATTATGTACGCAGTGGGTTGGGGGAGTCAGAAAAGTAGGATTTTTTTCTATGTGTGCTGGGTTAAATTTTGCATATGGAAGGGAGGGGAGGTCAAAAAATCATTTTGTTTTTGCGTAAGTAATACTTGAAGGGCCCCTTACATATAATCTTAGGACACTCACCAAATTCAGGCTTATCTTGGTTGCTGGTCATCATGGGGCATTGGGGACCACTTTCATTGGACTCGATTTCCGACCCAGTGCCATCATTCTTATTCTCCATGCCACTCCCATTGAGATTGTCATCTTCCTTGAAAGAACCAGGGATTTCCTTCTGCTTTCGAGCTCTCTTCGGGCTTGGTCCCTGAGGCTTTACCTTTGGCTTCTTGTTGGATAGTCTCCTCTTTAATTTGAACAAGAACCCTTCCTACAATGTAAATGGCATCAACAATAAAGCAAAATAAGTTCTCCATCAATATTTGTAGACAAATCAAACTTCAATATGTGACAGCAATTTGAAAGTGAACAACGTAGAAAATAGCAAAGACCATAGTTTTTTTTTATTCCGTGTTGGATTCCACACAAAAACCAGGCCACTGAACAGCCAAAAATGAATATCGTGTCAAAACAATTTATTTTCATTATTTTCAAAAATGAATTTATTTGCAAAGGTACTAAAATTAAGTACTTCCAAAAAACATATAACTTCCACATTTTTACTGCCATTTTGTGTTATTTAATTTTTGGCTAGATTGACAGATAAATGTCATGCAGTTAAGTTTTGGTGATATTAGAGAAACAATAAAAAATATATTTCTCAGGCCTTGCCATGAGGAAATTGACACTCAGGTAGTCATCTCATTCTTCTCTCCTAGATTAGATTGTCAGGGCTAGCAGATAAATTAATAAACATGGACAATGATGGACACTTTAGAGTCAGTATTTAATATGAGTAATATTCTGCCATCATCAAATTTCTCTTACATGAGGACGAGGCAAGACCTCTTCCTATTTTTTTTGTTCAGATAAAAACGGCATACAACTCCAAGCAAAATGTTTAGTGGTGGTACCAGTTATGTGTGACAGGTACCGTAAACACAGTGACAAACTTCAAGAAGCCCCCGGATGGCTTGCCTTGGAAATTTCTTAGTACTTTTTAAGCTTCTTAATGTCATGTTCACGGTGCACTTTTTCTAGACTACATGTAGCTCTCCTGTCATAATTTGGTGCAAATCATGTAATGCCAAGTACTCTACCAGTACTGCCAAACCCGTGGTCATATTAGAATTAAAGGATATATGTAAGTATTCTTAAGTACTTACCCATGGACGTTTTGGCTTTAACGACCCATCATTCTTTACAACTGGAGATCTGCGGACCATTTTTTTAGCCATCTCCAGTAGCTCTTGTGGAGTTGGATATCTTGGTTTTCGGTAACTGCTGGCATACAGTCATCATATTTGAAACGACCGCTCTCACACGCCGTTCCAGCACTTCCTTTGTTACCTTCCCTTCTCTATCACAGCGTATTAGCTCGCTGTCAGTGTATGTATGGAAGTCAACGCGTGCTAATCTTTGAACAGGGTAGCCGACATCGAGCTCCACGCTCATAGTCCCAGATTCATCACCGAATTCCTGAAGCATACAGAGCGCACAAATATTCACGCATGGAATTACAAAAGAATGGTTAATTTAACCACTTGTACATGTTAAAATTCGATATCTATTTTCAATTTTGATGTGTCAGTAGACATTTAGCGTATACGTATGAATTTGGTGATGATAGATGTTGACGTGGAATTTCTCTTTTGTCTGCCAGCTTGGTATTTGATCAAAACTTTCATTTCCAAAACAAAAAATTTCTTGAAAAACTAAATTTCGAAATTTTCTGAAAACTCAATTGAGAATTGTTAAGTGGCTAGAAAAACCTATACAATGTATAAGCGTAAGCTTATATGACTATCATACAAGGCTCAATAGAGAACAGGGGACTGTCCATTAGACCAAAAATAAATTAATACATGATGTTGACAGGAATAGTATTATAAAATTTGGTTGACTGAAGAAAATTTGGGAAATTTTCCGTATATTAACAAAGCTGAGATGCCCTATTTAAACTGGTTGCCTGCCTGAATTTGGTCAATGCCCTGGACAATGGTAGTAATGCAATATAAGTTAATATACAATGGCATATTATAGAGTCAATGTCAGCTTCAATATACCCATGTAAATTGTACATACCCTAATGTAGTCCATAATACGACGTCTGGCAAGGAATTTATCCACCGATGGGAATAATTCGCATACATCATCCCGGTTCAAAGACAAGACAGTTTCTCCATTGATGCCTGCAGCTATGAGAAGAAACATTTTGTCAATTATCAGCAACATTACAACATTGTAGATGCTTTTCACAAAATATAACCTATATACTTGTATATATTAACCCTATTTGGCCTGGGCTTTTTGGGACCTGTCCAGGCCTGGGGTGCCGAAATGCCGCCCCCCCCCCTAATTATTTTTCTTACGCCTTGAGCTAGGGAGCTGAAACGTACACCACTATATCCTTGGGTCAAGCTCTACCAGAAAATGTACAAATAAATCCAAGATGGCCGCTTTGATGACGTCACAGTGACGTCATTTTCAAAAACTGCATTTCTGGTAGATTTTTCAGTCAGATTTTCAGAATTTTTTATTTATGCAATTTCTCCGCAAAAATTGTATGATAAATTAGTAAATATTAATGTGATGTGAAATAACATAGTTTTTGCCCGCTTTTCAGCGCAGAAAAGCAGAAATTTTGAAGAAAGATGACAAAAACATCACTTTTCTGGGACCCCACGTGACCGCCATCTTGAATTTTGCCATGATTCTCTGCTCGGGGCGTTATACAAATAGGCCCAAAATGACCCCAGTATGATAAACTATAAAGTCACGGAGTTTCAGCTCTTGATGTTTGGTCGTTCCGAAGGTAGCGCAGAAAGTTTGGTATGGGGGCCGAAATGGCCTCCAGGCCAGGTAGGGTTAATATGAATAATGCAAGAAATCAACAAGATCATATTAGTTATAAAATTCTAAATTGTTAACTATAAAAAGTCTTATGATATTTTAAATCAAGTCCCTCGGTGAGAATCATCAAAATTCTGACAACCGTATGGTATGTAAGATGCGTGTTAACTCGGAAAAGCGAGTCAAAAATAAATATGCAATAATTTGCTGGTTGACCGGCAGATCGGGACACTCGACAGCGGTCTTCGGATAAATAACAAATTATTTTGGAATTGGCAAACATTCCCTTTTGTAAATAAAACCATTAAATGATCGTGAACCCTAAAGTAAAGTTGTCATCAAATGAAAGACCATCGGAAGCAGTGTCTGAAAATATTTTTTGTCATTTTTTACGATTTTATAACACAGAGTAAACCGTAAATAAAGCATGGGATTCTATGGTGGCCTGTTGTGATCATATCTAGGTCCGGTGACGTCACACTGCCTTAATACATATATTTTAAACTTTGTATGCACTTTCCAATGCTTGACTCAAGCTTAAGGTGTGTATACTTTGAGTTTCAACACAGATTCACTGTTCCAATGAGCAGGTTTCGCCAAAATCTAGGAAATTAAATGCAAGACTCGATTTGTCTTGGTACTTATGAGTTACCATACAAAAAGTTAAGAGCATTTTACCCGGTTAGAAAAAAAATCGTCTAAATGAAGTAAAAATATATTTGGATACAGTTGAAATTTGTGTTTCATTTGACCTTCACTTCGTCGGAGGGTTAACTACACTGTTTGTTTGAATATATGATCGTCTTTCATTAATGTTTTCAAGAAAATATTTCCAGCTATATTGTCAGCGACTGATACAAACTGAATATGGCACCAACTTGAATGACAGCGAGGAATGTTACATTACATATTTGATGGTAGAAAATATTTAAAACACCTGTATTCGCTGTGTGTGCGACTGTTGATTAATTATCTGGAATAGTCACTCATTCGCTGCAAGTAGCCCCAACTGGAACCCAGTCATCAACATTTATATTCGGACATATTGTCACTAGGTTCCACAGAATTATATGTCTCCCATTCATGGCTTAATTTCCATATGGTATAAAGAATCAAGTTGGCAGTGACCTACCAGGCATTTCCTGGTTGTTTTGACATATTTCTGACAAGCGACCATTTCTAAATGTCAACTTCTCAGGCTACCAGCTTGTTATTCATCGCCAATAGTGTGCGTACACAGTTTCTAAATGGACAAGTTAATATGTTTGCCATTAAAAACACTGCTCAAATAATTATCGTAGTATGGCAAATAAATCACAAATTGGAGAGGTGATCCCGTGGAACCTACATTACTTTGGAATATAAATGTTGATTTCTATTGTGTACAACAATTCCTATCCGGAATCATTTTCTGCGCACTTCCACGTTGGCTTAATTCTCCTTTCTCACATTCTTTTAATTGTCACATAACACTGCAAAATATTCTGCCTCAACTGATAGATAAATGATGAAAAAACTGACCAAATAACATAAATTTATATATCTGAGTGAGTCAATGGTTGACAAGACATGCCCCCTTTTTATGGATGAATTTCTCAAAAAAACCCAGAAATAATACTGATAATACCAATATTTTTATAATGAAAGTCACTTCGGGTATGTTGTGCAAAATTTTCAGGATGCGCTTTGAAAGAAGTAAAGAGTACCCGTGTTACCGTAGCTGAAATATGATCAGTTTTGAAACCATCACAGTGTCTTTGTACGTACTGCTAAGTCACTTTTCCCGATTGATGAGCGCACACGTCAATGTGATTTTTAAGATCAGCTCCATGTCTGCGAGGACTGACTGCCAGTGCCAGGTGATTTGTAAATAAAAGGCTATTTGGATATATTTCGTTATACTGACTAAATGCTGAGTGATCATAATGATGATTATACCCCCGTCCTGACTTCTTGTCAACAAGGAAGTGGGTAGCTGCAGCGGTGGCGCCCCCTGGTGGCGAGGTTAGCGACCCCTGGTGGTAAAAAAACGTGGATGGCGCATGTCCACAATTTTCGCATCAACAAGTGAATATTTGACCCGTGTACGGAATCTCCGCTTTCACGCAAAGCTGCATCGTCCTGAAATAAAGTTACACTGTAAGTATTGCCGTACTTGGGATAAATACAAATGCTATACCGTGCCAGGATTACTGGAAACAGTATTTAATTCACGGTAGACTAAGAATTTGGCCGTTCGAATTATGCAAGTAGGGACCGTGCCGTACCGTCGTAGGCCTACATACATGACTCAGATCGTAGCAAATATTTAACATCTGATTGAAACTGAAGTTATGAAATACTCACCCCAAAATATGTCGGTAATGTCCTCATCAAATTTGTAAGCAAGGTGGCGTTTAAATTTCACCGATGACATGCGTTTTACATCGGATGGCAATGTGCTTTCCTGGTCCTGACTTTTTGAGAGAGCCATTGCAGGTCGTCTGCATCTATATCCAGGCAACTCCCACGTGTACATCACGTGGGCACATACGATTATTTTCTTAAGCCAGTTCCTATGAGTTTTCTGAAGATTTATTCCTTATTAAACAAGAAAAAAAAGATTGTGTTCTTGAATATTGATCTGTACATATACATCGCCGTATAAACTATTGTCAGTCTTCATCGTTTTATTTTTCTAGTTTTAATATAATTGTATTTTCCATGAAATAAGGAATCTATTTTGCTGCTCTCTTTCTAGTTTGTCACAATCTTAATAAATTAATATCCTATCAATGCTCCTCAAGCGTATATGTCGCTATGTAAGATCTTACTGATTTCAATTGAATTTGGTGTTCAGAGGGCCCAGCTCATGAATATTTAATGACATCACGGTCGCATTTTAACTACTTTACTTGCAGTAGGGGAGGGGGATAGGGTTATGGTATCTGCTTTAACCCAAGGTTTATGCCAAGGACCAGTTCATAATTCTACATGATGTACCCCGCATTATGGTGCCAACATGGCGGGAGGGCGGCAACATCAGAAGATTCCCGACAGATTGGCGTGTGATTCGGCTGAGCCAACCAGAAAGCACTCACTAATATGTTCATCTTCAAAGCAATATGAAGAACTCTCGGGATTGATTGACACTCGCGTTACTGCAAGCCATGCAGTTAGATTCTGCAAGCGACATATCCAAATGGGGAAGCAGATAGGATTTAATTTTAATTAGATTGAGTATGAATACTTTATTATTCAGAGGCCTATCATAGCTGTGTTTTTCTCCAGCCGTTTCCGTTTCATGAAATATTTGAACTGTTGTAGAAATATCTTTAGGATTTCAGGTGCAGGAAAACAGTTTTATGGCTCATTTTTGTATTTTTACACACATTCGACAAGTTAGATGTAGGCCTACAACCTGGTGAAATTTGGTCGTCGTTCATTGATTTATTTATGAACTTTTTATTTATTTTATAAAACGATATTCACCAGATACAGAACTACAGTGTAGCTTTTATTAAATGCGACATCAGATGACACGTGTACCGTAACCAATTATTTACATGGCTGTCTGTTATTCTATTACAGATAAAACACAAACTGAATGGCGAAGTAGACATGGCGTTCTGCCATCTGCCTGACATTTTTGGCAATCACCTAAAATGTTTGATGAAACACATTTACCAAGTCCACAGCAATTCTTCCAATTTTCACATAAGCTGTGGTACAGAGAACTGTTCCCGTACCTTTACGGTATATTATTTCTTCTACAAACATGTCTGGAAACATCATCAACACTTCTACGAAAATCGTGAGGTTGTACGGATCCGACAAGTGGTTGGCAGGCCAATGTCTTTACATGCAGATAAAGAAGATATAGAATCCAGTGCACAAACTGATGTTGACAGAACTTCGTTTTCAGAACAGACTGATACAGCAGAAAATGACAAGACTGCAGATCTGAGGCAGAATCACCTTTCAGATGCAGAGCGTGTGTCATTATCAAGGAGAGATGCTTGGTCAGCTGATGAACGGATTCAGTCACCGTCTTCTCAGTTCATCTTACACATGAAACATCGATATCATTTCAATCAGGTAAAATTCACCGTCTATTCATTATCTTCGAAACATGCCCCTCCCCCTCCATTATTTGTGAAACACTGTACCCGAGATATGATTGCTTAGCAATGCAATTCAGAAGGCATTTGAACCTCGACAAAATTCTCAAATAACAGAGCTGCATAAAATAATGGCTATTATGCATTCTCTCAAAATCATTATATTTACTATTTTAGTCTGATTTTTCGTATGAATATATCAAGATAGATGAAAACGAGAAGGAGCTTTCTATAAGGAATACATGTAATCATTATTTTGGACCTGGTCCGGTCGATCTTCATATATTTGCAAAGAAATAACGAATTTGCATAAATGCACTACTTTACGGTTCTCTTATTCAATAATTGTAAGGCTCAGTGTTTTGAAATTATTCTAGGTTTTCAGCATATATACTGTGCTTCGTGCATGCAACGCGAAACATTTCTCGCATAGGCTAGCTATATTATAGTTTGCCAATTTTAGGAAGACAAATCCTCGTCAAGACACACGACACCCCTTGTAGTTAAACATGTTAAATATAATCTGTGTAGCTCATTTACGGCGTGTATACATTCTAATTTCGCCTAACCTCTTGTTTATTTACCTACGTTAGATGGCATGACCTATCCTAATATATGATTTTAATGTTGTTGTTTTTTAACAGGGAGCGCTCACATCGCTTATATCTGGGTACCAAAATGTTGTTCAACAATCCATAGATGTGTTAAAACGAAGGATACAAATCAAGCTACAGGACAAAGGACTTGATAAATTGAGAAATGCTGTTGCTCAAATTTTGGATGAATGTGATCCACCCCTACTTTTTAATGAAGTCAGCAATGCTTACCAACAGGACAAATTCATGCGAGAGAAGTATAAACGTGTCACACCTCGCAAAATAAATCTAGGAAATATTTTGAAGGAGACCAGGGTTGGAATGAAACTAAAGATTAGTTTAGTCAATGAACATTTTTCTATTATGTACCAATTTTGGAGAGTTTGGAACAATTCCTTCAAAATGAGATTGTTTTTAAACTGGTCACCAGGAAATGCCCCAGAACTGCAGGTTATTTATGTGATATCTATGATGGTCAACTGTACAGGAAGCACCCATTATTTCAGACTGATTATTCTTTATCGATTCTGTTGTATTATGATGACATTGAGATATGCTGTCCCTTGGGATCGAAATCAAAGAAAACTAAGTTGTTTTTATTACTCTCTGGGCAACTTACCACGATGATACCGTTCAAAGCTTTCGTCTACTAGCACTGACGGAGAAATATAATCTGGATAAATATGGCATTGCCCGCATTCTACAGCCAGTGATAGAGGACTTAAAGAAACTACAGATTGGTTATATTGTTTGAATACAGGATGAAGAGGTTAAATTTCATGGAGGCCTATATCTTATGCTCGGAGATACGCCAGCTAGTCATTTCATCGGTGACTTTAAAGAAGGTGTTGGACTAGCACGTCAAAAATGTAGAAGTTGCTATTGCACTCACGAACAAATGCAGATTAATTTCTGTGAAAACGATTTCCAAAAGAGAACACATGATGAATATCTTAGAAAGAGTAATGACAGTGAAGTTGCAGACACCAGCTACACGAGAAGTTATCTGTCAACCTTTTACGGTATCACTCGCAGAAGTTGTTTGGTTGAAATTCCTCATTTTGATATTGCAAATTGTCTACTGCATGACATTATGCATGTTATATATGAAGGTCTTGCGCAATATGAAGTGAAAGAAATCTTGAAACATTATATCAATCAAAGTGTATTTACTCTGAGTGATCTAACTTACGAACTTCACCACTTTGAATATGGTTATCAAGATATGACTGATAAACCGTCTGAAATTCACCAAACTACCATCAGATCTGAAAACAATAGACTGAAGAAGATACATCACAGATGAAACTCCTATTGAAAGTTATTTTGTTTGTGTTGGCAAAACTGAACGTGGACACTGATGATAAAGATTTTCTTTTGTCCGTATCATTGATAGAAATGACAAGACTTATCATGACTCCAGTTGTATCTTTGGGAACATTAAGCTATCTTAAAGCTGACATGATCTTATTTAATGCACGAATGGTAGCGAAAAAAAAAACTCACCAAGCTGAAAGCTCCCGTTGAATAATGCCCGCCGGAACTAATCCATGTGAACGTGTATCTGTTGTGCCACTTTGCCAACTTCACGACGCCATTACTGCCGACTTGCCATCCGAGTAACCTTGCCTCCACCGCATATATAAAGCCGGGGTCGACCGAGAGCCTTGTCAGTCTGAACGGACACTTGAACCGTCAACATCGTTTGTATGCTGTCGTTGTTTTCACCAGCCGAGAGAAAAGCCGTACACGAAGATGTCAGATTCGGACTCTGTGAGCATCATATTCTATCACCCATTCATTCACACACAATAAACGTATATGTGGAATAAAACTGGATAATAAATTGAAGGATCTGACTATTCAAATACGATCTAGACATAGCTTTTACCTCAAGACAAAGGACTTGTTTATCCCGTTACCATGCAGAGTCCCGTTATCTGAATTTACCTCAATAGAAAAAGAGAGGCGCGAAGGGAGACTACTCATGGTTCCATTTTATAATTCTGGAGGCTCTATGCGGTGCACTCCAATTGCGCTATGTATTACAAGACCCGATATGAGAACCTCGCTCCAAAATAAATGAAATTCAGACTTTCCATAAATTGTTTTATGTTACGCCCACTAATCAGGCCCGACTATGCTGCCCGTGTACTGGCCCGAGGAGGAAATGTGGGAGCTGCTGCTGCAGGCGGAGAGGATGCTCCACAAGTTGTTCAAACCGGAATTGCAAATTCCTAAATTCAGAGGTACAAATTTAAACCGACCCTCTATTCTGATTGTCACCCTGTCCATTTGTAACTCACCCATCTATCGCAGTGTGAATTTATATGAATCAGTACATTCAATAAATCTATTATAAAAGGGAGGGAAAGAAATAGATCAGTTTAAACAAAATAACTAATTCTTTAACAAATAATTATTTCATTTTTATACGCCAAAAGGCGGACGCATTATGTGATGGCGGTTTCCGTCCGTGTTTCCGTCCGTCCGTCTCTCCGTCCCTCGTGTCCGGTCTATATCTGGAACAGATTTCTAGATCTACAATTCCAATTTTTGGTGTGTGGATACCCTACGGGGAGACGATGTATCACGTACCAAAATTAAAGTCGAGGTCAGAGGTGAAAGGTCAATGACCTGAAAAACATGAAATCACTGAAGTGTTCGTGTCCGGTCTATATATGTGAATTTTTGTTATCCATAGTTGCAGTTTTTGGTGAGTGGATAATGTAAGTGAAGCCGATGTGTCGCGTACCAAAATTGAGGTCCAGGTCAGAGGCCAAAGGTCACTGTTGCCTAAAATCTGGAAATCATTGACCATTCACAGTTTTCGATCTACAATTCTAATTTTGGTCAGTGGATGCCCTAGGGGGGAACGATGTGTTGCATGCCGAATGTAGGTCGAGGTCAGAGGTTAATGGTCAGTGTGACCGAAAAATCAGGAAATCATTAAAAATTTCAATTTTTTTGTGAGTGGATTCAACAGGGGGAAATGAAGTGTCGCATACCAAAAATTAGGTCAAGATCGAAGGTCACTGTCATCCCCCAAAATCAGGAAATTATTAAATATATTTTTTTTGTCAGTAGGTATATTAGGGGACACGATGTGTCACATACCAAAATGTAGGTCAGGTCAAAGGTCAACGTCACTGGGATCCGAAAATCGTGAAATTGTTAAAAATCATGATTTGTTTTGTGTCCATTGAGAAACTACGGGGAGACTGTTTGTCATGTACCAAAATGTAGGTCAACGTCAGTGTGACCCCAGAATGAAGAAATCTAGAACGAATATTTTTTTTGTGTCAGAAGGTCGAGGTCACTGTGAATCAAGAACTCATTAAAAGTCACATTTTCATGTGCATGTCGAAGACGAGGTCGTGTAATGCGATGTTGCGTTCTGTCCATTCATCCATCAACATGTGTTGTCCATGCGATATCTCTAGTTTCAAGATATGGATTGGTACCAAACTTTGACTATACCTTACTCCCATGGCAAAGAGGAGAGTAGTATAGTCTACCATTTTCGACGCTCATTGACCTACTTTCGTGGAGGATTTGTGGAGGTCACGGGCAGGTCACGGGGCGATCACGTAATCAAGGCATGTCCTGACTTGTTCTGGGTTGGGAGTTGTCACGTGCCGAACACAATGAACGTGTGCGAATTTCCCAGGATGGACCTATACCCGATAGCCAGTATGGAGCTGTATGGGCCTACCCGTCCCTCGGTGAACTTTTCCAAAAGAATTCACCGTTTCGCTCCAGGACCCTTCCCATTGTGATTTCTTCGCGAGACGAGAAAAACGAGACCCCACAACCCATAGTAAAACCCACGAAAAAAAAACTGACCACCCCTCGCCCTCCCATATAGCCAGTATGGGGATATAGCCATACAGGCATTTCCCCGTATATTGTATATTGTAGGGGTAAAGTCCGTGTTCCGCTTTTTATTTATTTATTTATTTATTTCCTGTGAAAACACCTGATTGACTGGATAGGCCGGCCTCGATTAGCCCGGTAGGCAGGCGCCAGACCCGGGGTTGTTGAGCGACATCCTAGTACCCATCCTCTGCATGGCAGAACTGCACAACCCAGAACAAGTCTGGACATGCCTTGATCTCGGGGAGCTAGGTGTTCGGCATGTGAGCTCCCTCACGCAGACACGTAGGCGCCAGACCAGGTGTTCACGGTTTGGCGCAACATTGTAGCGAACGTGCAACATTGTTGCAATTTTCCTTCGGGGAGCAAGGTGTTCGGCGCGTGGGCTCACACCTGGCGCCACACCAGGTGTTCGCGGTCGCCCCAACATTGTAGCTAACGTGCAACATTGTTGCAGTTTTCGTTCTGGGAGCCAGGTGTTCGGCACGTGAGCTCACTCACGCAGACACGTAGGCACCAGACCAGGTGTTCACGATGCCGCAACATTGTAGCGATCGTAGTGCAACAATGTTACAGTTTTCCTTCGAGGCGCCAGGTGTTCGGCACGTGACAACCCCCAACCCAGAACAAGTCAGGACATGCCTTGATTACGTGATCGCCCCGTGACCTGCCCATGACCTCCACGTGACCTCCACAAATCCTCCACGAAAGTAGGTCAATGAGCGTCGAAAATGATAGACTATACTACTCTCCTCTTTGCCATGGGAGTAAGGTATAGTCAAAGTTTGGTACCAATCCATATCTTGAAACTAGAGATATCGCATGGACAACAAATGTTGATGGATGAATGGACAGAACGCAACGTCGCATTACACGACCTCGTCTTCGACATGCACATGAAAATGTGACTTTTAATGAGTTCTTGATTTTGCGGTCACAGTGCTGATAGCAAAATACGAACGTAGCGTGCAAGATCTATGGGGCTACGTTTCGTAACATGTGTCTAATTCCGCTTAACCCGGGGCTAGGGGCCGTATGAGCCCATGTACTTCAAGATCCTCATGGTACTCATATGAACAGTCACAATCAAAGCGTGACTGAGGTACATCATTTTTAGATGACGACTCTATAACGAATATTATGGATTAAGAATACTGATCAGCGATACGGATTTGATATTTTGGAACATCATGATGTCTCGCCGGCATCATTGAAAACTGTTGACCGCTTCTCTCTTGCAGGAAACAAGCCTATGTTTATGTATACTTTTGTCTTTTTGAATTTGGTGCTAATACTGTTATATGGAAATGGAATAGGTCTTTGGATTATGGACGCGGATATTCTCTAATGGACGACGGCTGGATTATGAATGACGGACTAGACGCTTGTAATTCTGACACAAAAAAAATATTCGTTTTAGATTTCTTCATTCTGGGGTCACACTGACGTTGACCTACATTTTGGTACATGACAAACAGTCTCCCCGTAGTTTCTCAATGGATACCAAAAAAAATCATGATTTTTAACAATTTCACGATTTTCGGATCCCAGTGACGTTGACCTTTGACCTACATTTTGGTATGTGACACATCGTGTCCCCTAATATACCTACTGACAAAAAAAATATATTTAATAATTTCCTGATTTTGGGGGATGACAGTGACCTTCGATCTTGACCTAATTTTTGGTATGCGACACTTCATTTCCCCCTGTTGAATCCACTCACAAAAATTTTGAAAATTTTAATGATTTCCTGATTTTTCGGTCACACTGACCATTAACCTCTGACCTCGACCTACATTCGGCATGCAACACATCGTTCCCCCCTAGGGCATCCACTGACCAAAATTAGAATTGTAGATCGAAAACTGTCAATGATCAATGACTTCCAGATTTTAGGCAACAGTGACCTTTGGCCTCTGACCTGGACCTCAATTTTGGTACGCGACACATCGGCTTCACTTACATTATCCACTCACCAAAAACTGCAACTATGGATCACAAAAGTTCACATATATAGACCGGACACGAACACTTCAGTGATTTAATGTTTTTCAGTTCATTGACCTTTCACCTCTGACCTCGACTTTAATTTTGGTACGTGATACATCGTCTCCCCGTAGGGTATCCACACACCAAAAATTGGAATTGTAGATCTAGAAATCTGTTCCAGATATAGACCGGACACGAGGGACGGAGAGACGGACGGACGGAAACACGGACGAAAACCGCCATCACATAATGCGTCCGCCTTTTGGCGGACGTATAAAAATGAAATAATTATTTGTTAAAGAATTAGTTATTTTGTTTAAACTGATCTATTTCTTTCCCTCCCTTTTATAATAGATTTATTGAATGTACTGATTCGTATAAATTCACACTGCGATAGATGGATGAGTTACAAATGGACAGGGTGAAAATCAGAATAGAGGGTCGGTTTAAATTTGTACCTCTGAATTTAGGAATTTGCAATTCCGGTTTGAACAACTTGTGGAGCACCCTCTCCGCCTGCAACAGCAGCTCCCACATTTCCCCCTCGGGTCAGTACACGGGCAGCATGGTCGGGCCTGATTAGTGGGCGTAACATAAAACAATTAATGGAAAGTCTGAATTTCATTTATTTTGGAGCGAGGTTCTCATATCGGGTCTTGTAATACATAGCGCAATTGGAGTGCACCGCATAGAGCCTCCAGAATTATAAAATGGAACCATGAGTAGTCTCCCTTCGCGCCTCTCTTTTTCTATTGAGGTAAATTCAGATAACGGGACTCTGCATGGTAATGGGATAAACAAGTCCTTTGTCTTGAGGTAAAAGCTATGTCTAGATCGTATTTGAATAGTCAGATCCTTCAATTTATTATCCAGTTTTATTCCACATATACGTTTATTGTGTGTGAATGAATGGGTGATAGAATATGATGCTCACAGAGTCCGAATCTGACATCTTCGTGTACGGCTTTTCTCTCGGATGGTGACAACAACGACAGCATACAAACGATGTTGACGGTTCAAGTGTCCGTTCAGACTGACAAGGCTCTCGGTCGACCCCGGCTTTATATATGCGGTGGAGGCAAGGTTACTCGGATGGCAAGTCGGCAGCAATGGTGTCGTGAAGTTGGCAAAGTGGCACAACAGATACACGTTCACATGGATTAGTTCCGGCGGGCATTATTCAACGGGAGCTTTCAGCTTGGTGAGTTTTTTTTTTCGCTACCATTCGTGCATTAAATAAGGTCATGTCAGCTTTAAGGAGATTATAGAAAATCATCTAAAATGTTTTACTGAATGTTTGTCACAATGCAATATTATTACCAAGCAACATTATCTGATACACATACCATCATGTATTAAGGGCTTTGCATACCAGAGCAAAGTGAACTGAAAATTTTGATATAGTGATGTCATCATTGCTAAATATCTCCTAAATGGCTAACAGCATGTGGATGAAAATTTCGCACATGACAGTTTAGTTTGTACTGGTTATTTCAACGCAAGGAGAAGTGAAATTGATGCACATTTCACACAGACATAGCTCCTGCAACTTACCGTTTAGCAGTGTCAAGATGTAGAGTTACACTGTAGGCACAGGAAATTGGGAAATCTCGTGCAACTTCTCTTCAATGACACACAACACCAAACTACAGAGAAAAATGGGAGGGGGCATAAGGAAAGGCAGAAAATCGGAAAACTGCAGACAGGAAATGAGCAGTTTTGGCTGCCATGATGGCTTGCTCTTTAACTTTCCGCTTGGCATTATGGGACGTTCATGGTGCACGTTACAAATGACTGCGTTGTTTACAAAATTAGAAATGACATAAGATAAAAATTATGACCTTACGGGTATTGACAACTAAACAGACGGCTAGATTGTTACTTATATTAGTTAAAATACTTCCTGTAAACGGAACAACAGTGGATTCCATGCTCAAATATTCTACTCTTGACAACGAGAAATTTCACACCAACTTCCCAAAAGTCCCGCCTTCTCCAGGCAAAGTACATTGTGTATAGACCTACGCCAGAATTTCAGATATGATTTACTGTTACAAACAATAATCAGTGATGATATATCCTGCCTTATGTTTCTTGATCAGTGATCATAATTAAAAATGCATCATATGTTAGCAGATAAATCGCGTTGAATTATGGAACTATTTTTTCTGTATAGCGAAGCACTCACATTTAACATGAATGAGCCATCGGCGCGATGCTTTCGATGGATCTGTAAGTGAACCTACATGTCCCCAGTTCCCAAGTCCGGTTGACACTTTTATCAGCTATCTGAAATATAACCCAATCTTCATTGTTGATTGTACAACACCTTTCCGTCTCTTATTATATATCAATTTTCACAATGGTCCCACCCTCCCACTTTACAGAAGGTCCATTTGTTTTTTGTACACTTCAATATCTTGGAAATGAGGGACATGGAGGTTCTACCTATCTACTTCACTCTTCTTCTTTGGAGATAAATTCCAGTACATTTCCTCTTGTTTTCGAGAACTCGATGTATGTTTTATCCAACAACTTAGGCTTTAAAGGTTATGTATTGTAATTTAACGTCTCAGATATCGTAGTTTTGATGGACTACCCGTCGTCATCATCTTTTTGTATGCCAAACCATTTTGGAATGACTGTCACGTTGTAGAAAGCGATGCATGGATGGCCAATGTTCATGATGTGAACAACAACAACGCTCCATGTGCTCCATTCTTATGTAAAGTGGGGGAGTGGTGTAACAGTCAGTCACCTGGTAACCTTTAAAATTAACCCCCAAGTTGAACAACCTCATGTAGTCTGCTTGTATGCATAATGTTATCCGTACCCAAGGGTTAAATTTTCCTTGTGAATATTCAACACAATCGAAAAAAAAAGGTCCCCAAGAAAATGGCATTGCAAATTTTCAATTTGTACTCATTTCCTGTCTGCAGTTTTCCGATTTTCTGCCTTTCCTTATGCCCCCTCCCATTTTTCTCTGTAGTTTGGTGTTGTGTGTCATTGAAGAGAAGTTGCACGAGATTTCCCAATTTCCTGTGCCTACAGTGTAACTCTACATCTTGACACTGCTAAACGGTAAGTTGCAGGAGCTATGTCTGTGTGAAATGTGCATCAATTTCACTTCTCCTTGCGTTGAAATAACCAGTACAAACTAAACTGTCATGTGCGAAATTTTCATCCACATGCTGTTAGCCATTTAGGAGATATTTAGCAATGATGACATCACTATATCAAAATTTTCAGTTCACTTTGCTCTGGTATGCAAAGCCCTTAAGCTTCATGGTCTCACTAGCAGCTACTTGTGTATGCGATTTGAAAGAAAGAATAAAATTCCGAAATGAATTGTTAAAAATAAGAATACCTTCAAAAATGTAGCCAAAACCGCAGCTGATGAGCTAGATAACATTGAAGCTGTAGATTTCTATGGCGATGAATTACATGCTATGTTTGCATCAGAATTTATTCCAGGTTCACTGACTCCAGTTTGGGGAGAATTGAGAGAGTATTTCTTGCAAAAGCTTCAATCATTCTTTGGGATCTGACAAGAAGGTTTGCAGATTTCGAGTGCTTCACATATTATTTACCACGGTATCAAATATATCTGAACTAGAGCTATCATTGCGGCAGGTACCGAGGATGGAATTCTGCCAGAATTTGGTAAGAATATCCGAAAAATATATTTTGAACGGCAGATGTTTCGAACAATGGGATACAATGACATTCTTCATTCTTATCGTGTAGAACAGCCAATTCGACCGGAAACAAATATTCTGTGCAATATCAGGAACTTGATTGGTTACCATGTCTTCAGCACTGTTAACCACCAATGCAATTTGTTCATTCCAACTGATTTCGACATGACAGATTTGATTTCTATGAATTTTAAATCCAAGTAAGTTGTGACCATGCAATGAAATATAGATGCAGCTTAATCTGAAAATATGATTGAAAACCATGTTATCTATCTACTGATCTATATGTTTACCATGTTTACTGTACATGATGTTAGTATGATTTCAGAATTTTCATTCTTTTGAAATTTTGGTACCATGATGGCAACGCTCAGTGACTGTTGTTCAAATACAGGCATGTAGATTTCATTTGCACGTGGTATACCATACACCAAGAAATGAAGGGAGTTATGGTACTGTGTAAATATGGCAATTAACGTACGGCATTGAACAGGTTAGCTCTTTTAATACAATGTGGTTACATCTGTATCCATGGTAATATGGAAGTTCAGAAACGTGTTGTGCATGTCAGTATATATATATAGAATAAGTGTGGACAGTACAAAACTAGAGATATTGTTTTGAATCTAATAATTTAGTTTATATGAATTTAACCCTATCTGGCCTGGGCGATTTGGGGTGTATCGCAGCCTGGGGGGGGGAGGCGGAAAGTGCCACCCCTATATATTTTCTCTACCACTAAGGCTAGAGCGCTGAAACTTACCACACAGTATCTTTGGTTCAAGCTCTACCGGGAAATGTAAAAAAATCCAAGATAGCCGTCATGATGACGTCACAGTGACGTCATCTTATCGGAAGCCATTTTTCGGCCTTTTTGTGGTCGATTTTTCAAAATTTTCATTTTTCCGATTTATCTCTCGAAAAAAATCAAATAAAATATAGAATAATTAGTTATTCATAAATAAAATACTTTCAGGGACTTTTAGGCAAGGAAAATGTGAAGAAATGGAGCGAAAAGATAAAAAAACACGACTTTCGCAGATACCACATGGACGCCATTTTGAATTTACCCATGATCTTCTGTCCGACGGTATATGAAAATAGGCCCAAAATGACCCCAATAAGATAAGCTTAAAAGTCACCAAGTTTCAGCCTCCTCCTCGGTTTTGTCGTTTCGGAGCAGCAGAGAAAAGTTCACTAGGGGGGGGCACTTTCCCCCCCGGCCAGGTAGGGTTAATGAAATGCAAGAGTCATTATTTGTAGATACATATGTACATGATGTAGGTTAAATTTGAGTTGTCTTTTAAGAACGTGGACATGTTTCTGTATGCATGAAATGCAATGCAAATACATGCTAGCGAAACTAGCGGAATGCAAATGATTTCGTGAACTCTTCAATTTTATTTTCACTGACAATGTCATGTGCTACCTGTGGCGACTACTGGTGAACCCTGTTTACTCGCTCATCTGTATGTGCTTTTTTCACCATATGCACCAGACTTTTTGTTTTAAATTAATTCTGCTGCACAAAGAGGAAGGACCTGGGCGCAGAACAAAAATCCGCATTTGATGCAATACATTTAGCGTGTTGAACATGCATGTTGAAGGTTCCCAGAAAGTGAATTATGGGCAAGAGTGCATATAGAAGCGGAGACGATAACTTCTCACAAACACAAATGAATTGTTACATGACAGAAAATAATACAATAAATCCATATTTTATATGGTAAGAACAAGTTTGAACTTTATTTATCGTTCAAAACAAACTCATCCCAGAGATGAATTGTGACATACTTAAGAACATAATTATAAAATAACCCCATATTTCTTATGATAACACACAATAAGATTAATTTTCTCTTAATCTTAGTTATACAATAAATCTTGATTTCATTCTAGAAATGAATTCTTACCCGATTAAGAAAATAATACTAAGATAAACCCAAATTTCTCGGGTTAAGATAATAGGAGAATAATTTTCTCTGTAATTAATTCTAGTTATTGTCAGTGAAGAAAACTTGATCTCATCCCAGAAATGGATTCCCGTACTTAAGAAAATAATTCTAAAATAAACCCATATTTCTTATGGCAAGAGAACATCAGATTGATTCTTTCTATACGTAATCTTAGTTATTATCATTCAAGAAAACTTGATCTCATTATAGAAATTCATTCTTACATGATTAAGAAAATAGTACTAAAATAAGTCCAACTTTGTTGTGGTGAGATAAAATAAGAATAATTTTCCCAACTTTCGCAGAACCTGGGAATATTTCCAAGAAAGCCCAAGAAATTTCAAGGAATTTCAAGAAAATTTTCATCACTTGAGAATATTTCAGGAAATAAAATCTTAACCCTATCTGGCCTGGGCGATTTGGGGTCTATCGCAGCCCTAGTGCCCCCCTATATATTTTCCCTATCGCTAAGGCTAGAGGGCTGAAACTTCAAGCTCTACCAGAAAATGTAAACAAATCCAAGATGGCCGCCATGATGACGTTACTGTGACGTCATTTTCAAAAAGAGCATTTTTGGACGATTTTCGGTCAAAATAGTCGATTTTTTTTATTTTTGTTTGTTCTTCGCAAAAATTGCATGACAAATTAGTAAATAATAATCTGATATGAAATAAAATAAGTGTTACCCACTTTTCCGTAGATAAAAGCAAAATTTTTGAAGAAATATGATGAAAGCACAACTTTTTCTGGTACCCCACATGGCCGCCATTTTGAATTTACCCATGATCCTCTGCTCGTGAGGTTATGCCAATAGGCTCAAAATGAACCCAATACGATACCCTATAATTTCTTGAATGTTTCAGCTCTCCATTTTTTGGCGTTTCGGAGATATCGCAGACAGTTTGGTAGGAGGGCATTTTGGCCCCCCTCCCCCAGGCCTGGTAGGGTTAATGGGGGAAGGGAGGGAGGGGGAACAAATCAGGGGGTGTTTTTTGGTGATGCTAAGACATATGTTTCAGAAAAATGCATCGAATCGCGTTGAATCATCTTGCTGAATTTTTGCGTAATTTTTGTAGAAATATGGCGAAAACATCGCTTTTCGGGTACCCCCACATGGCCGCCATTTTAAATTTACCCATGATCCTTTGCTCGGGGGGTCATGCAAATAGGCTCAAAATGACCCTAATATGATAATCGAAAAAGTCACGGAGTTTCAGCTCTTGATTTTTTGTCGTTCTGGAGATACAAGCAAAAAAACAACAGGGGGGGGGGGAGGGGTGGCGGAAAGTGCCCCCCAAGCCAGGTAGGGTTAATCAAAATTTTAGTTTTTACTGCGTACATAATGGTGGCCATTTTAGATTACAAAGGAAGAAACTAACAATGAAAACAGCGGATGTATTCATATTTGAAGCTTTATTTGCCGCTTTTCGCTGAGCTAACATCGACCAATTTCCAATTGACATGAATGCGTGGTCTGATTCAAAGTTGCCGAAAAAACACCTTTCTCTGTGACACCCCAAGTACCCTCCTATGTTATACCTCCAAAACCAATCCCTTTTCAATCCGATGTCTATTCTGGGTGATCAGTATGCACATTGAGAATCAGACCAAGTAGATGTAGGCACTGGAAAGGCTTTGGCCGAGATTTAATTAAAGCCTCGATTCTTTAAAGAGATAGCTGTCCAAGAAGTGATGCGGATTCGCTTCAATCTACAAGCAAAACAAAAAAAAGATTTATTTATCTTCGTTAAGCAGATTCACCATGATGTATATTTGAACACGTACATCAGACGTACATGTACAAACTACCCAACAGGCATTTGACTGAAATTGAAAGTGTCTTCAAAACGGACAATTAACATTGACCAAAGCGTCGTGTGTGGACGAGCAATACCTTATACGCATGCAAAATTAAGACCATAAGATAAAGTGATGATATATTTGTGAGTACATGTTGGTCTTTGGACTTCAGAATATGAAAAAGATGTTTACTCGCCCCCAAATGCAGCAGTGGGACTGTTCTAAGGCACATGCCTTCGGTACTGTTTTTATCAAAGGGAAAAAATATATTATAAAATAATTTTAGTTTCGTAAAATGTGTCATTTCGGTTTCCAGGCAAAAATGTATATTTTTACTGCTGGAACGGAAGCACATTTAACAGCCTGGATGGAGTTATTTCCAGCAAAACAATAAAGTGTGATATGTTCTCAGACATTCTGTTATGCTTCCACGCGATTAACAATAGATTTGCAACTCATCCTCCCGTTTTAAAACTTGTAGCTTGTATGCCAGCAGTTTGATATTGTATTTTGCTGGCGACCAGGTAATGGTTGATTCATGGGCAACACGATAGCTGATGCAAAGGCGAATATAGCTTTGAAAGATGCAGTAGATTCACTTGGGATCCCTCAGAGTGATGCTATACATAAAATGTGTGTCTATATGAGGAATATGTTTCAACCTTTATGGAATATTTATCTTAATAACACACTGCATGATTTTAATCAATTATAGTTTATAGTTATCCTACATTGTAGCAGTCAGATTGGTTTTGGTCAGGCTATAATCAGTCGTTTTAGAATTGATCATTCACGACTAACTCAGGAACATTCACAAAAGCCCGAAGAGTCTTCCATATGTATTTCATGTACCGAGAGATTCTCAGTCAAATTTGTTTAAATTATCCGTATAGATTGACTTTCTTTCGTCAAGCAGTTAGTTTGGAAAATGTTTTCTGTCACAAAAAAGCGGATTTGATACAAATTTTGCTTAGAACAACTGGTTTGTTAGATAAAATGTAATATAAATACCATTATTTTGATATTGAATTGAATTGAATTTTTATTCACCAATCAAATGAATATGTATATACAAAAAAATATGGTATCAATTATTACAAAATATGAGCAAACAATATAATCTACATGCAACGCAATAAAGTGATTGGCGGGAATAAAACCCCAGGGGGCTTGTTCTATCCCTGTAGGTGGGTAGCATATATATATATATATATATATAAATATATAGTTTATAATACAAATTTTTAATTAACTTTATAATATATGGTGATTATTGAATAATATTAGCTCTCTTGACTTAACAATTTTTTTTTTTACCTTTACAGGCTTAGTTGCGATAATGGGGTTCAAATTTCTAGTAGATATGTTTTTAGTTTGGATTTGAATAAAGAGGTGGATTCGATACATTTGATCAGAAGAGGTAGTTTGTTCCACTCTCGTGGTCCTGTAGTTTTTGTGGCATAATATGACAAGTTTGATTTATAGATGGGTCGGTTGAGGTTCAAATTTTGGCTTCTAGTTTGGTAACGGTGTACATCTGATTGTTTCGTAAAGTAATTTTGGAAGGTAGTAATTCTGAGTGGTGCATAAATTTATGCACCATCAACAGACATGCGTACATATTTAATTTGGGTAGCTGTAGAATTTTCAATTTTATAAATAATGGTAATGTATGGTCTAGCTTTTTAGATAAAGTTATCACTCGCAATGTTCGTTTCTGCAACATGATTAGCGGATTCAAATGAGTTATATATGTATTCCCCCAGAGAAGGTTACAGTAAGACAAATAAGGGAATATCATTGAGTAGTATAATATGTATAATGTTTTCTTATTTATTGAATTTCTTAAGTAATTAATGATTCCGATATTTCGTGAAATTTTATTACAGATATAATTTATGTGTGATTTCCAATTCAGTTCCTCGTTAAAAAAGACACCGAAGAACTTAAATTTACTGACACGTTCAATTTGATGTCCAGAAATAGCTAATTCGACATTATCAATTGATCGCTTTCGGCTATTTGGCTTGATGATAATATACTTTGTTTTCTTTATATTCAGTGATAGACGGTTACAATAGAAACCGTTATGTATTTTATGTAATTCTTCAGACATGATTTTAATGGAGTCAGCAAGGTGTTCAGAAGAATATACAGTACTGGTATCATCAGCGAAGAGAATAATTTTAAGTAAGTCTGTAGCTCTATTGAAGTCGTTTATGTATATAAGGAATAGTATGGGTCCTAGAATTGATCCCCGAGGAACCCCGATTTCAACAGGTAAACAATTTGAGGAACTGCCGTTATAGACTACAGTTTGTGACCTATTTGTCAGATAACTGCGAAACCAACTGATCGACAGGTCACGAAATCCATAATGTTCTAGCTTAGAGAGAAGAATATTGTGATTCACGGTGTCGAAAGCTTTAGGTAGGTCTAAGAATGATACAATGCTGAACTTTTTAGATTCTTTTGCAGAGTATATCATACAAAGAAAACGCAGCCATGGGAGTAGAGTGGTTGGCCCTAAAACCGTATTGATTTTTTGAGATTACATCATTTGCTTCTAAAAATTCTGTTATCATCGTAGCAGCAAGCTTTTCAATTATTTTGCTAACACACGGTAAGATAGATATTGGCCTATAGTTCGGCAGGATTGATTGGTCTTCAGATTTAAATATGGGTGTTGTTTTAGCAGATTTACAGACGTCAGGGACAATACCAGAGGAAACGGAAAGGTTCATAATTAAAGTAAGAGGCTCGGCGATATGATCAGAAACTAATTTCACAAGTGACATCCGGATATCATCTAACCCAGGTGCGGCTGATTTCATATTCATTATTGTAGTTTTAACAATTTCTGGGGTTACTGGAGAGAAATGGAAATCATTAGGAACTCGAGTATCAAGATACGTTCTGAAATTTGTGTCAGTTTTAGGTATTTCGGAATCTAGCCTTGATGCTATTGTACTAAAATACTCACTAAATTTAGTGGCAATTGTTTCATTATCAGATATTTCTTCGCCGTCGACATGAAATGTCTTTGGCATTTGAGTTGATTTGTTTCTGTTCATCAGTTGGTTTATTGTTTTCCAGGTGCCATTTATATCCTGATTGGTTTTATTAAATTTCAGATCGAAATATTGCTTCTTAGATGTACGTATAGTGTGGTTTAATTTATTTCTGTATATTCTACAACACATATAAGGGAAGTGGGAAGAGGTGCCGACATACTGACTGCGTCACATGACTTCACAGAATAGTCTTCTGGTTAACCTATTCTAAAGCACATACCAAGAATCTAACGATTCGTGATATGTGTTATATCTCAGGTACGCTTTTATTGAACCTGTTCATGTGGCAACTTGGATGATATGACCACACGGCCCCTAGCACCGGCATAAGCGGTATTAGATACAATCTGGAGAGCTATGATGGAAATGCTCTGACAACTCGTATACTGGTAATTGTTTACTTTTTATGGATAGTTTCATCATGTCCGGCAAGATGTAGTCGGTAGAGTCTATTCTTTTCATGGATCGAGTTTAACATCGCAGGTGTGATCCACGGTTTTATGATTTTTCGCTTAGTGGCTGTAATAGTTGTCAGAGGGAAGCAATCATTATATATGTCGGAAAATTTTATAACGAAGTTTTCCAGAGTCAAGCTGGGGTCAGTGCCATCGTGCTCATTTTCATTCCAGTTACTGTCTCGGACTGTTTGTATAAATCTTTCCTTCTGTTCATTTGTAAATTTGCGGTACCTGATACTGTGTTTAGCTGGCCTGGTGTACAGCTCTAACTGGTTTTCAGAATATGGAAAACTGGGAAGTGGTCAGTGATGTCAGTTAGAAAGATACCGGATAACAGATTTTCCTGGTGAAAGTTAATAAAGACGTTATCAATTAGAGTTGCTGAGTGGGATTGGACTCTTGTCGGTTTAGTAATTTGGGCAGAGAAATAATGGGATTTCAGGGTTTCAAGAAATTCCTTGGTTAGCCCGTGTTGATCGGTTTTAAAAAGATCGATATTAAAATCACCTATCAAAACACACTTGTTTTTTTTTTGATATCTTTTGATTTGAGGAGAGAAAGTAGATGACTATTGAAATTATTTACGTTTTTCCCAGGGGGTCGATAAAATAAGCCTACCAGGTATTTCGTATCTTGAAACATTAATTCAAGGAAAAGTAATTCATATTCTCCATTTTCGTCGACTTGTGAAAGGTCAACTCTTATTTTAGCAGATTTCATATTATTGTCAACGTAGAGAATTAGTCCACCACCCTTCTCTTTGTTCTCGAAGATGGGAAGGGGTGTAACCAGGTATATCAAACAGATTTTCTGTCGTTGGGTTGAGCCAACTTTCGGAAAAGCCCAAAACAGAAAATTTATTTTGGAAATTGTGGATAAAGCCAGTAATTTCGGAAAAATGCTTTTTAAGACTTCTAGCGTTGAAGTGTAAGAAAGATAGTGATGTATTATTTTTGCTGTCGGCAATTAAACATTTGTTTTTATCTACAAATGTTTTTTCTGTATAATAGTTGGACTGGTGAATGTTTATGTTATTCCAATGTTCGATTTCAAAATCATTGTCGTCAGCAATAGCTTTGTTGTGTTCCGTGTCATTCAATTCTATCGGGTTAAAACACATATTTTCGATGAAGTCTAAATTTATATCAGAGTATGGAACAGATTGATGACAAGATTGTTGAGGAATGTCTTCATTAAAGAATGGTAGATGTTTAGTTAGGTTCGAGAGTGGAATCTCCTTTTCAGTAGAATCAATATTATCCATTGTGACGCATGGTTATACTTGTGAACTGATCTAGAATCACAACGCAGGCTAAAATAAACAGGGGAAAGAAGACAAAAGAGAACAATAACATATTTACAAATATGGAACATCGTCGAGGGCATTTACACACAGACCTTTTTTCTCCCACGGATAAGCAAACAAAATCTAAACATACAGAAACTGAGATAAAATGAAACATGATTATGGCTGTTACGTAATACATATAGAATGCTCAGGGGGGTATGGTGGCAGAAAGAATCACACTTCAGTAGCTCCCGAGTAAATCCTAAAAAGAATATATTAGGACAGAAACTATATGCATTAAGTTATATAGCCATATTGCTAGGGAAGGTGGTTCAATATCTTATAATATTTAAATATTAATTGATATGGGAAGTAATAACATGTATATATTGATTATTAATATAACTCGATAATGCTTTTTGAACTGATTACTTAGGCATGTTTGAACTTCATCATGTGTTATCTTATTAGTCGATGAGGCCTTCATATAAATAACAGTGTTCAAATATTACAGACGTTACAGCTCTGAAGTAAAATTGTAGAGAACCAGAGGGACTAGTATATTTGATGACAGCATAATAAAATATGAAATGTAACTCCGGTACCATAGTACACTATATTAATATCGTGATTAAAAGATAATTCGATATAGCTGACCGGGACAGGTAGGATTACAACATATTAAGTATTTGTGGTGTCAATTTGACAATTATATCATATCATGTACATAGTTAACAGTTTCATTTACCTGTGAATATGTTTTATCTTTCGTTGTGCTTTCGATGGATTGTAAACGTCTTTGTATAGAATTTAATATTGCTCTTCGCTGCAGCTGAAATATTACTGAGTGAGGCCCTCTTAGGGTCAACATCCCTGGACCGACGCCTCCTTGGGGAGAGAGCCGGGTACTGGTCGGCAGTTTTACCAGACTAACGGGTCCCTATTTTCTGTCAGTCAGTCTATCTAGTCAGTTTTGTACTAAGAAGCGCCAAAACAAACCAGAAGGTACTGTAATGCAGTACCGTTGAAGTGAAGCTTGCAGAAGATGTACTACACGTCCAGTAAAGACCATATTGTCGAAATGTATAAAGCCTGCATGTTCTTGCCGATGTGAATGTTGTATAAATGACTGAAAGTGCCAATGTGAATGGTTCACTTGTGTTATGTTAGAGGTTTATTAGTTCTGGAGAAGCATTATCGTGTTATAAAAATGTTTTTTAGATGCGCGAAATGGGTCACTGGTGGAATACGATAGATCCAGTGGTTCTGGTGAACATTTACTGTATATAAATCCTTTTTAGTGGAAGACGGTACATTTTCGTAATATGCGATTTTAGTGCCTGGAGCTACGTATGTGAATTGTGCACTGGTTGGATACGATACAATGGTTCTGATGAGAACTGTGTGAATATAAATGCTGTTTAGTGCAAGACGGTCCACCGCTTATGGTAAGAATGTTCGTGTTTTTATAATTATTTTTTTAAATGCAAGGGGTCACCTATGTGAATGGTTCACTGGTGACACAGGATAGGTGCATTGGTTCTGGTGAGCATCTTGTGGAGATAAATGTTGTTTAGTGCAGTAAGGGTCACTGTTTATGGTGGGCATGCTCGCGTTTACATAAAGGAGCTTTTACTGCTTGGAGCCATCTGTGCGAATGGGTCACTGGTATTGTATGACCGGTCCACTGATCCTATATATCCTGAAGTCACGATGGATATTTGATGATAGGTGACTGATTCATTGATTCTGATAGACATGGTTTCGTTTACATGAATGTTGTAAAATTCCTGAAATCATCTATTTCAATGGTTCGTTTATGTTATGTGATAAGTCCGTCGATTCGGATGGGCATGTTCTTTTTGATGTCAGTGATGTTCAAATGTATGGAGTCACTTGTGTCACATGTTCGCTAGAGGATATAACTTATTTTCTGAATGCAGCACACCTTACTGAGTATTTCATCCAAATGCCGGGCACTGATCAAGATGTCTGAATGCAGCGCACGAGGATTACATAATATATTGGCAGAATAAAGTCAGGATGTTCTATTTGATCGTGGGTTAAAGATTGTTCGAGACAGTTGTGTTGGATAAGCTTGAGTAGTGCAGTAAATAACTTTGTTTGTGTGTTCCTCGTATATTGTGAAGGATGAGTGTATATTCGGCATGTATCTTTCGATCCCGTTTTGAGACAAGTTTTGTGGTTCATTATTAGATATTTGACAGATGTTTGACATTTAATATTGCTCGACACTATCTTAAAATATTGCCGAACGCGACGTTAAATTTAGCTCTATCTCTATATTGCCGAACATGACGCTAAATATACCCCTCTCTCTCTCTCTCTCTCTCTCTATTCAATTAACAATGGTCATGTCTTACTAAACGTACCTGCGTAGTAACATCCACTTGTAGACAGAAAGTAGGTAAAGCAAATAAGCTAATGTCTTTAATGCCATTTGTGATATTAGCCCAGCGAAGTGTTGTCACGAAGGGAACTGCAAATAAATAAAATATAATAGGTTGTGTAGTCATAAGCCCTCTAAATAGTTATGTAATGCATACCAAGGAAATCATGCATGTGATATAGGACATGTTATATTCCTTGCTTCGTAGGGGACCGATACCACTATACACAAAGAAATATTGATATACTAAGTCTTCCCAGTAATTTTCGGGTAATACCTGTAACCTTCAAAAATATGTAGCAAAGCAGCGGACTCAAGATGAGCCACACGTGATTTCCAATTGAGAGTGGATCGAATTTGTTTTGAACTTCCAGTAAATTCGATTAAAGCCCCGACCAAGCCTCCTAGCGCTGTTGAAATCTGTCTTGTCACAAAGCTGTCACAAATCGTGTAGAGACAACACGTGATGTCGCAATGGTGACAAAAGTGGAAAACATAATACAATGACTCCAAGTTGAACAAAAGGAAACGTCATAACAGGATCAATTAGGAGGTTTTCGAATCTTGAGCTTCCTCCTCACATAGCTCCTGGTGGTAATATATTTGTTAAGCTAAACAAGTTTGTCCAGTTCAGGAACAAATTACAAGCGTCTGGTCCGTCAGTCATAATTCAGCAGTCGTCCATTAAAGAATATCCGCGTCCATAATCCAAAGACCTATTCCATATGCCCTTATTAGCGCCAACTTCAAACAGACAATCATAGTATACATAGGCATAGTCTAGTTTCCTGCAAGAGAGAATCGGTCAACAGTTTTCAATGATGCCGGCAAGATATCATGGTGTTCCAAAAGTATCAAATCCGTATCGCTGTTTGATTCTTAATTCATATGATATTCGTTGTAAACTCGTCATCTAGAGAATGATGTATCTCAGTGAAGCTTTGCTTGTGACTGTTCATATGAGCACCATAGGGATATTGAGGTACATGGGTTAATACGACCAAAGGCTAAGTCAGTTATTAGGATGACCCCAGGATACAAGGTTCAATATGTAATAGATCCCAATGTACTGCGTTAACGCAAAAGTCACCCCATATGTCTAGCGAGGATAGCCTTATTAGAACTAATTGTGCCAAGATGAGGGGGAAGTGTACTGCCAGAATTTAAGTGGATATATTCCAGATAATTATCCTACCTGCAGATATGCATACTGATAGATGATATGGTTACCAGTAGTTAGTAATGTTCATCAGGGATGAGAAATCGTGTACTTCCCCATATATACTTAAACATAGAAGAACTGTGATATACTGTCCATGGCCGTACGAACAACTGCGAGTGGGATCACTGGGGTATGGGGAGGGGAGGGAATTTGGCTTAATGTCGATCTCAAATTTGTTTCACTCATTTGGTGACAGTCAGTTTGGTTGGTGGAGGAAGCCGGAGCATCCGGAGAGAACCACCGCCCTTCGGCAAGTAACTGACAAACTTTCACACATGGACCAACTGGGCTCGAACCCGTGCCGGTTCAGCAGTGTGAGGCTAGCGGTCACCAGCCAGGCGCCTTAGACCACTCGGCCACTGGGGTATGACTCATCCTTCCCATAAGTCACATCTCGTGTGTGAAATTTACATCATCCTTCTTGCCTAATATTTTTATTCACCGAGAAAATTTTAACGAATGGAATTTTATTAAAGTATAGATTAATAGATGAGTGCTGTCACAGACAATTATAATTAAGGAATCCAGATGAATAGTCCATTGAGGTTAATATATCCCATTTGACGATATATTTCATAGAAGGCAAATACCTGTTCAATTTAGTCATTTTCCCCATGGAAAACTTAGTAATTCTAACTATTCGTCCATACAGCCCAAAGGAGTGTTTATATTGAGAGAAAACACATGGAGAATGTGTTTGGTCCTGCAACTTCTAACTCTGATATCATAACGGACGTTTACTTCTCTTAGTATAAACAGATCGTACAAATTATGGTACCTGTGTGTTTGCCGTGTGGAATATGAAGTCATTTTGATGGTTATACCTACCCTCCCTCCGACCCGCCCGAAATAGTGGTTTCAAAATGACGGACAAGACAAAATATGACGGAAAAATAATATAGCCATACTGGTTTGAACACTAAATAATAGCTACCATCTGATAAATCCAGAAAGAGATTAAAAAGACTTCAGGTGTAGAATATATGGGATCGACTGACGTGAGTAACATATAATATATTGAGGCTCCACTGACAATTCATGGTAATGGTGTTCCTGCCTTGTTGAAGGTTACAAACTACTAAAAATCACCTTGCTTAATATGTAGTGAATTGGCTGAGCACATTCTCAGAAAACTATATTCCCTAATAAAATGCACCACAAATGACTCACCACACCAGGTTCCACAACCCCTCTGCTCAAACATATAACAAAAATCAGCGTACATGTGCATTCCTCACAATTTGTTTTCGCGATAAGACCGCTAGAGTTGAGGTCATCCCGACCGGCCCCATTACGGCACATTTCAGAGGTGGCCAATCAAGCCGGCCCAGATTTTTTTCCGATTAGAATATGAAATACCATCGAAATATTTTAAAATAAATCACAGGCCATTTCTGTTCAAGTCAGGTATACTGAACAATCGATGAACGCTGGAAGTCAGGTCCAGATGTGTATACTAAGGCTCAACAATTATATTTCTACTCACTGAAATCATTAGCGGGTTATACATTGGATGTCAGTACTTTATTGCACATATTTGGTCATACAGTAAAACCCGTATCTCTTCATGATGCAGTAATATGAGGATGCATATCAGATAAAAAAGCTAACTAAAACTGGCAAAAATTCTATTCTCAAACACCCAGAAACTATTCCTGCAGAGAAAATAAATTTAAAGTTTTGCAAGTATGTATTAGGTGATTCCAAATCAAATAACGATGCAGTAAGATGTGACATTGGATATCTTCAATAACACTGGCCGCCTTAACATCGTTTAAATACTGGTTAGAAAGATCTTCATTTTGTGATGGAATTGGATATGGAAACATTGTTATTAACATTAAATGCCAGTCGTCTTTCCCTCAACTAAAGCTTTCGAACAACAGTTCTACAGTTAGGATTTTCGTAAAAATGCTGTTTGATACATTCAAACAATAATGTAACGAGTAAATATAAATATAACGGAATGTAATCCAAGTCTATTGGTGAATAGAATGACTTTAACAGTGCGTATACTGGAACAAAATTAGGAACCCAAACAATCATTTAACCCTATCTGGCCTGGGTGATTTGGGGTGTACCGCAGCCTTGGGGGTGGGGGGGGGAGAAGTGCCCCCCAAATATATTTTCGATATCGCTAAAGGCTAGAGGGCTGAAACTTACCACACTATATCTTTGGGTCAAGCTCCACAAGAAAATGTAAAAAATAAAATCCGAGATGGCCGCCATGATGACGTCACTGTGACGTCATTTTCAAAACAGCATTTTTGGACGATTTTTCGGTCAAAATTTTTGTTATTTTCTTTGCAAAAATTGCATGATAAATTAGTAAATGACCATCTGATATGAAATAAAATAAGTTTTACCCACTTTTCCGTACAGAAAAGCAAAATTTTTGAAGAAATATGACGAAAACATCACTTTTTCTGGTACACACATGGACGCCATTGTGAATGTACCCATGATCCTCTGTTCGTCAGGTTATGCAAATAGGCTCAAAATGACCCCAATATGAGAACCTATAACGTTTCACCTCTCCATATTTTGGGGTTCCGGAGATATCGCACAAAATTTGGTAGGGGGGCATCCCCCCCCCCCACCTCTCCCAGGCCTGGTAGGGTTAATGGGGGAAGGGAGGTAGGGGAAACAAATCAGGGGGTATTTTTTGGTGACGCTAAGACATCGTTCCAGTAAAATGCATAGAATCGCGTTGAATCAACATGCTGAATTTTTGCGTAATTTTTTAAGAAATGTGACGAAAACATAACTTTTCTGGTACCCCACATGGCCGCCATTTTGAATTTACCCATGATCCTCTGCTCGGGGGTCATGCAAATAGGCTCAAAATAACCCCAATATGATAATCTAAAAAGTCACCGAGTTTCAGCTCTCAATTTTTTGTCGTTCCGGAGATACGAGCTAACCCCACATGTTTTACATGAATGTTCTAATTTCTGTACTCAGCGTGTTCAATTAGAAACTTTGGTTCCTGCTAGATTTGTCCATTTTCAAAACTTATAAAATTTTCGCAAATTCATTTGACTGATAAGTTGTCAAGATGAAGTAATCGAAGATATTGTTAATCATATAATGGAACAACATAAACTAACATTAGTATATTATAATTATAGCCGAATAGAGATAACGCTCAGTGCAATGGGCCTGTCCCATGCCCATGAGTTTGTAACAGTTTATGATTGTCACTTATTGTACGTGGAATCGACCAGAGTTGGGTCCTATTCCGTTTGGGAATAGGATTATTCGGTATGAGAACAGGTAGCCGATACGTCTCACCTCCCGGGGACTGACACTGGGGTAACAGTCTCCATTCCGTATTTTATCTAGTCATTCATTCAAATGTAAATCATTTTGGGAGGAGGGGATAACTTAATCCAAAATGTATGACCTTTTGCCCAAGTATGGGCACCTAATTTGCCTAACTAAATTATATTCGATTCTGGAGAGTAAATGGATAATAACATACAGCCGATCACAGAAATCTAACATGCTATCTGAGACTCAGAGATACACATACATTGATATCTACATCATGGACCAGCTTATAAATCCCAGTCACACTGTCAAGTATTGGGTGAAGAATGTCGGCAAATGACCAAGAATATTTTAATCTTGTAGATTTGTGTCAATTCGCCTGTAGAGGGCCTCTTTGAAACTGTCCTACGAATCCCTTACGCGTGCCGTAGGTTCCTTGTACGACAGCCATAAGCATTTAACAAGAATCATCAAGAATGAGTACGCATGCAGTACGATTCAATGAAGAACGCCCTACGCTTCAACACGGCAGCCCGTGAACCCACTACGAATGCTCGATAATCTGTTACGAATAAGCATGTATGCAGTACGATGTGAGTACGAATGCAGTACGAACCTGTTACGCTGTGACACGACACCCCAGGAGGCCACGCGAACCTATATATATGATCCGTCTTCTATGAAATGTACAACATACGATGGTCTTCGCGAGAAATCGCGGAGCAATCCTATGAAATCGTACGAGATTCGCGAGGAAGCGTAGCCTATTCTTCATGAAACGTAGCGCCAGCGTGGGTATTCGTAGTACTGTCGTGGGTATTCGTAGTACTGTCGCCACACATCGTGTTGAATTCTTCTCAGTATCGTAGAATGATCGTACAATGCGTCCAACAATCATCGTACAATTCGTACGGCATTATTGCTGATTTGTGACCGAAAGAACTACTACGACTACCCACGAATATACACGATAGGAGGAGAATGCATGCGAGAACGCAGTAGGATGGTGCCAAGAATGCCATACGTGTACTATTTAATCGTACTTGGCCGGCGAATGTTTCGAACATTTCAAAACTTTCGTACTCCCTCCGAGAATAGGCAAGAACGGTCACGACCTGCGACGAACCTCACAAGATGCCAGTACGAATTGCCAAGAATGAACACGATTTTCCAGTTCGCGGTGATTCGCCTACCCAATTCTTGAAAGTGTGACTGGGGCTTAAGCTACATGTACATGCGTAAGTCATGTAAGTAGCAAAGGTAGGATTTGTTTACCTGGAATCTACGAGATTCCAATATGAATCATATGAAGAAATGGTTAACAATCTACCCATAATATCCACCATCTCTACACTTTGCAACGTTGTACACTATTTTCTTCCCCGTTTGACGTCACAGAGTATTGCCTTGTGACAAAATTCAAACGGTTTGCAACACCGTGCGAACGAATGTGATTGCAATGGGTAGATGTTGTTCCATTTTTACTTACCCCCATTTCTAGATCCATACGTATCTTCTGCAATGGGAATACAGTCAGTGGTAGTGGTGATCACAGTGGTAATCGTCTTCCATTCATCCTGCATCATAAACGACCGGGCATTGAACGTATTTTCGCCGGCTCCGTAGTAAGATGGTTTAATTTCTCTGCCTCCCTCTGATCCCCAAGAACAAAAGATCAAAATCATACATTAAATATAGCGAATCTCAATTGTTATGTGATTTTGTGTGTACTGCTGCCTGGGGGGGGGGATCCTCCCTAAATATGCTTATTTTACCGTAGACTAGAGAGCTGAAACTTATCACACTTTACTCTGGTAAAGGCTGTACAAGAAAATCTGCGCATCTGGAAACCCCTCGGCATTGCAGGAACACTTTTAAGACTTGGCAGTCATGATAGCCAATCAGGTTTGGTGCTACAGTCTTGGAATGGGTAGTTATTGGGCGAATGGTGATTTTTATGAGTTGTTTCTACAAATACTGCTATATTTTGTTTCATTCAGACATGCCAGAGACTGACTCTTGACTGATGGACTGAATAAAAAAAGATCATTAAAATGGTTATGTTGTCATAGCAACCAAATATATCATCCGAACAAGTTCATTTTCTCGACAGGCTTCTGGTTTTCGACTAGGTAAGTTAACATACCAAATTCTGAATTCATCAGTGGAACCATTTTGCAGATAACTCGCCCACGTACGTAGGCCTACCGACGTACGGACGCCCTGTGGACTTACGGACGGACGTACTTGATGGTATTAGCCCGAAGCCAAAATTGGCCGAGGGGTTAAAAAATGAAGCTAAAGAAAAAAAAAACTTGTGTGTTCAATTATGACAGCAAGACATCATGGTATTGTATTCATAAATATTTATCTCTAGCAGATATATTTTAATCCAAATGAATTTCTAATCCGTTTTCTATGGTATAATTTATCACAGTCACGCTTTGAATGTGAGTGATCGAGCACTGGGAAGATAAAGATTACACGTCGTTCAAAAGGGTTCTGGCAAAGGGTTGAGTGAAATTAGGCACAAGTTTGCTGTCGGTGTGCGATAACTATCGCATAATTTGAGAATTAGACGGAATAGCCTTGATTAACAAGTTTCCGTAATAATGCTCTGATGCGTTCGTTGAATTAATCACATTGTCAAAGGCCCCAGCAAATTCTACTTGCGAGGTGTGTAGATACCATATGCAGCTCTTTCTGGAATATTGCTGTGTCAAAATTTAAGCCGTGCAGTCAGCGTGAGTGAGGTCCCTTTGTCCTTATGTAGAGGTGTAAGTCAAGATATAGTGTGCTGTCTAGACTATCAGTGAAGGTAGACATATTCAAACCTTGTTTTCGATGGCTCTTTACTGAACGTCTAATCTTGCGCCTGTAATGACTTACCTGGTATGCATTTCTGAAGTGGAGGCAGTGGACTCGTAGCTTGGCATGTTCTCTGCTTCTCGTCAATAGTATACATCACATTCTGTGATAAGAAATAGTATTAATACACGAGGGCAAACATCGTCTCGATTAGAATAGATGTCAAATGTAAAATTTCTTCTGAGATAGAATGTATTGAAATGCCATTTACTTATCTCCGTAAATCTGGGGTATTTAGGTCTACAAAGAAGCACGCTACGCTACTTGAAAATGTATGTTACTTCTGCTCTCATTGATTTGTTTTTCAGTGGTGCTAATTTCAATGACCCTAATTTTAGTCGTTCAAAAGAGTAAAGCCAAAACTTGAATTTGACCATGATCTTAGGTCAATTCGGCCATTTTACCTGGGAGGTAAAAACAACATCAGACTTTCTTCAGTACTACTGCACGCAAAGGATGTCATTCTTGGGATATATATTTGTTGAAAGAGTTGCTTGAATTTCTTGTCAACAATATTCATGTGAAATTCTGTAACACTATTTCTCAACAACGTATCGGATTCAAATTGGAGCGATATGCAAGAGGCGGGAAAAATTGACGACGTCGGGCGACTAAAAAGCAACCATATGAAAGTATTCGTCGACACCTAACATTCAAACCTGGAGAATACGATGGATTCTCGGACGTAGCCTTAGTATCTCAGTCACGCTTCTATTGCAGCTGAAATATGAATGCAGGTCAAATGACATATATGCATAAATTGTTACAAGATAACCATTTCGAAGCTCGTTCCACGAAAACGCTACATGGACCATCTCGTAGAATTCAATAATTCCTACAGCGACGCTTTGACAAATTTATACCATCCAACTTTCGTTGGATTTGATTGAAACTGTCGATAGCCCAGATATCATATTATATTTAGGCTTATTCCTTTGCAAAAAATAAAAACGGCTGCAACTGACGTCAACTCGACAACATCAGAGTCGAACACTATTATGAAGTAGATATTTCTGGGTAGCAATATTCCAGAAGGACCTGCACACGGTGTATACATAGCATTTGCTATATCCTGTGCAAAATGTGACGATTTCAAGCAACCTCATAGTGCAATAGTACAGGAACCAGACTGCTCCATTGTAGGTTTGTCAAATTCTGTGCAGAATATCGGCAAAAACGATGGCGCAAGACCTCTAACACTACGTTTCATAAGGTGTCTAACCTCGTTTAGCCCGGGGCTAGGAATCATTTTAACTTCATTTATTTATTTACGTATCCAAAGTGTTCAAAGTGTGACTGGATTGCATCGTACTCTAGAAAACGATTTGGAGATTCATTTTGATAACGAATAATCGTCCATGTTACGGATTTATGTAATGAACATCAGAACATCCCTTTTGACATGAAACCAAATTGGGTGTTAATAGTTTCCATTATATGCATATTTGAATGACAGTTGAAAATTGAGTGTCGGATCCGAGGCGTATGTGCATAAAATACTTAAAATTTGCAATTTAGCCTATTTTTAAATCCGCCTTTTTCAAAGCTGACATTTCCTGGGGAACCTGGACTAAGCTTTTTTTCCAAAATCAAATACCATCAATCAAATTTGCGACATTTGAGAATGAAGTTCAAAATCTCCAAAACTACGCCATTTCATATGTCCATGTCTTTTTTGAAAAAAATTGAATGAAAGAAATTCAGAGCCTATGGCTGGTTATCTTATTCTAGATGTCTGTGTTGTATTTTTCAATAATATTAGAAAAAAAAACTTACTAGATATTAGAAAAAAACATAATTATTTCCTGGGAAGTTATTTTTAGTATTTCTAACAACTCTGATCTGCACACATCAGAAAATGCAGTGGTTGTATTATTTGTCGTATCAGGTATGTAGAACATTAGAATCTGTACTAAGTCTGGTTTTGTTCTTCTTGACATCGGGGGGATCGTGGACAAACGTTAGCATTTATTTTACACATGTAAAAGGGTTCTACATATATGTAGAAAACTTTTATACATACGTAAACCTGTATGCATATAAAATGTATAGCGAAAGCGGTTTCATAACAAAATCATTTATTTCACATCGAATGCAACATTTTGCAGTTATCTCAAAAACAGCTAAACATATACGCAAAAATAATTACAAATGTGGAATAATTGTACATTTCTGGATATTTTATACGTATGTGCAAAAGCAATTTTTGTCTTAGAATGATTATGTGAAAATTTGTCCAAAAATTCCTGCATTCCAATTTGTTTCTTTATTATTATTTTTCTCAGCTCTGATACGCACTCCACCAGCATCAGAACGCATATTGCGTTCCATTTCGTATATCACCTCACTGATATCTGCAAAATTCAAGTAGCGTCAATGTGAATCTGAATATTTTTTAAGCGGCAAGGAGTATCTTTTCAAATTATTGGGGTCAAACGCCGTGGTATGCTTTTCAAAATGCCTTAAGGCACTGTCGGAATGCCCTGCACTTGTAGCGAAGAAGATATTGAAAAGATAGTCTAAATACAGAACACCTAGAAGTGAGAATATCGCGTGAATGTACACTTCAAGTGAAAGTTACAGTGGATTTGTTTGTTGCAGTGAACCTAAAGCGAGGATAGCAGAACATATCTGTATGCGGTACACTTGACTTTCCTATAGAGGACAATCTATAATAATTAGGCAGTTTAGGGAAAGATTTGTTGAGATCGGTAGGAGGAGTTTGAGATTTGTTGAGATAGGTAGGAGGAGTTTGAGATTTGTTGAGACCGGTAGGAGGAGTATGAGATTTGTTGAGACCGGTAGGAGGAGTTTGAGATTTGATGCAAATAGATCGGCTCGTATGTGTCTCTGATCTGTTGTTTAGGTTGAGTTTATTTGACACACAGATCCTTGTATCACATTACAGATACCCGTGTGCATTCATGTAGTTATCTCCGCAGATCAAGCTCTCATGTTGCGTTCAATCAACCTTGTGAATAATATAGTCCCCTTTGTCCCATTTTCATTTCCGTAGTCTTCAAGAGGTAAACTTTTCGTATTTAAAAATATTTCTTTCCTGGAGAATGGCTCATGTGTAAAACAAGTATACATGTATTAGATAAGCTTATAATAGGTGAAGTATAAAGCACTCGTGTCTCAACGATGTGTGTTCTCAATAAGAACTTGCATTCTACTAATATTTTTCACAGGGGCTCGTTACCGTTGGTAATAGGTTAAATAGGTTGATTCTTAGGGGATCGAGGTCGGTATTACCGACCTCGACCCCCCCCCTATAATCAACCTATTTAACCAATTAACAACGGTAACGAGCTCCTGTGATATTTTCCAGGATGGGCCGTTTCTTTGACATAACGGTGACATAGTTCATATATTTCCATCAGGTGGCTCGAACGGGCTTGGATTTTTGTATCTAATATTATACAAGCCGGCACTAAGGGTCATTGTCATGTTATTCAAGAGGTCTACATGAACCAACATGATGAAACGTGTGGAATCAGTTTGGAATCTTGAAATGAATTATGCCGTCAGATGGGTCATGTGACTTCTGGTCACTACTCCGCCAACCTTTCCCACCACCAACATTTGTATGTTGCGTTTAATTTTCTACACACGCAGAAATCTTTGTACATGTGTACACACGTTTTCCTCGTCACATCAATTAAATGTTTCACTAAGATGAACGATCATTTGAGCATTCTTAAACTATGTAAGCAAATTACAAAAAATAACTTATTTATAACTCAATAAGTAAAACTAGAGAAAAAATACTGAAATGATATTACCTTATTGTAGTCGAGCAACAGCTTTTGGAATTTGGCAACGCCGTTGGTTGTCATATTCATATAGTGAACCATCTTCATGGACGAATAGTCAAAAGAAACCCGGATAAAGCCCTGTAGAGACAAAAATCATATTTTCATGGATGTTACTGTCATCTTCATCACTGGTTGCCGGTGAATATATGTTTATTCATTTCTATAACCCGCAAGCTTTACCAGGAGTCATCCACCCCAACGCCCACCATATTTTGCCTTTTCATGATCATCGTGAGCAGCTTAATCCGCCTCACTTGAAAAAAGATATTTGATGAAAAATATAATTTCGCATCTAAGTGGATATGGTACACAATCATCAGTTCAGCGTATGTGAATGATATGTAGAAAGATTCATTGAATAATAGCCGTAAGATATCACGTATGTAAATCAGATAAGTGCCATATGACATACAAGTGCGATTCACGAGTGAGGGTTGAATATGGCCGTGATTATATCATTAAGCTGTATGGATAAGAGAACATCCTTCCTAGCACATACAACTCAAGTTAAAGGTTTTACAGGTGTACAAGTGGTCATATGGGTATGTCAATCTGTGTCAATAATTTACCACAGACACTGGGCTGTTAAAATAAGCTATATGTGACGGGACATCAACCCATCATGAAATATGTGTGTGTGGGGAGGGGGGGGGGGGGTGCTCTAAAAATAATATGCAGTCACAAATTGATTGCATGTGGTGTGGGTTGAGCGAGACCATGTCTTTCTTACGGATCTGGCTCATGGACTAATATATTTAAATTATTGTGTATTTTACCTTTAAGGTTAAGATTTTCTTATAAATGTGCTCCTTCCATGAACCTTCCATCGAAATTATACTGGAGGGAGCATATAAAATTCATGATAACGCCATTTTGCAATTTCGTCCGAAAAGGTTTACGCCACTCTCGAGTTCTATGTGAAGAAAAAGAATGTAATGAATTCCTCTAGCTAGATAAAATCTCAATCGAGCGGGGGAAAATGTCTATAACTTTATTTTCACACTAAATAATATTTAAATGACTCAATAGAATGAACTTTTACAGCTTGAATGTACGCATGAAATCAATTTTATATCAAAAAAAATAAAAAAATACACGAATTTTCGGGCGTTTGACAGTGACAAAAAGAGATGATCTCTTTTTTAGGAGTAAGAGTCGGATACACCAATGACTTCAACGTGGGCATCGGGAAAATCAACATCATAAATTTGTTTAAGGCAGTGTCAGAAGCTGACAGGGACCTCAAATATCACTGAACCTTTCTAGAGTGAAAGAAGTCTGGAGAAATCATGTAACAAATCCTCTGAAATAACTTTTTTTCGGCCATTTTCAGTCCGTGCCTATACCTATACCTATACCTGCGCGAGGCGAAAGTTTACTCTTGATTCTCATCGCACTATGGGGAGGAAACATGGCGGTTTTGCTGTTTTTAGACGGCCAGCAAGGACTGTATAGACAAACTATCACGATTTAATAGGTCTGTTTTTGACGATAGTTTATCAATGTCGAGTTGCACTGTTAAAATATAACGGGAATTATTTTGAAAATATTGAAATGAACGAGCAAGTAATTTCAATTTGAACGGGATAACATTCTTAAAAAACTCCATGATAAATTGGTGAATAATAATCTCATGTGAAATAAAATAGCTTTTGCCCACTTTCCCTAGCAGAAAAGCAGGAATTTCGAAGAAAAATTACGAAAAGATCACTTTTCTGGTATTCCGCTTGGTGGCCATTTTGAACTTACACATGATTCTTTGCTGGGGTGGTTATGCAAATAGGTTAAAGATTACCCTAATATGACAGAAGTTCCGGGGTGTCAGTTCTCAAGTTTTTGTGTTCCGGAGACCGGACCAAAAAAAAACCCCCCAAAAAACCACAAGAGAGCGGGAAGTGCCCACAGGCCCGGAAGGATTAAGGCGAGGACAATTAATTAGACACACTAGTGACATAACAATGACTTAATCAAACCTGAATTAAGCTTATATGTTCAGCAGTTATAAAGATAATTTGGATAAATTTGTGCAACTCCATCCCTTGTAATATGAATATTTGAAGAAAAGATGTGACCAAATTAATAGTATATCGAGGAATATTATACTATCATCAAATCTGACATTCAATAGTCCATGGTAATCATTAACAAATTTCCGAATCCACAACTAAAAGATCTTTGTTCATGAACGATCCAGGCATAACCCATCCGACTAAATTACAAGCGTCTAGTCCGTCATTCATAATCCAGCCGTCGTCCATTAGAGAATATCCGCGTCCATAATCAACGTACAGTATTAGCACCAAATTCAAAAAGACAATCATAGTATACATAAACATAGGCTTGTTTCCTGCAAGAGAGAAGCGGTCAACAGTTTTCAATGATGCCGGCAAAAATAAATAGTTCTCAAAGGCCGGAATTCTAAAGATCTTCAAGGGAATTAACTCTACTTGAAAGTCTATATCATCAATAACGTCCCTGCCAGAATGCGCTTGTAAAAAGATATACCATTTTTGTCAGATAGACTCCTGAGTACATTTATCTCCCTTGACGATTTGAGGAATGTCCCCTTTAGGCGGCATTCAATATTACTATGTACGCAACGAGGGATGAGAGGGTCAAAATGTTGGGAGAAGTGTATTTGAAGTCTTACTGACTTCGGCGTAGGACTACTTCTGGCTGCAGAGGTAGATCGGTGGCCGCATCACCACAGCGGAAGTGACAGCATCACCGTGGAGGAATACCGCCCAGGGTCAAAAATCACTTCCGGTCACGTGATCGGAAGCGCCGGAACTATAGCGGCCTTGACCTCAACAATGGTGGTCTTCCAAATCCGTTTCTCATCATGGTGTTGTTGCTGTTGTTCAAAGTCCAAGCAGGATTAATCTTCCCCATATGTCTGTCCTATTAATCACTATTAGATGGCAATTATGCATATTACAAGCGTCAGATCCGTCATTCATAATTCAGCCGTCGTCCATTAGAGAATATCCGCGTCCATAATACAAAGACCTATTCCATATTCCATATAACAGAATTAGCACCCAATTCAAAAAGACAATCATAGTGTGCATAAACATAGGCTTGTTTCCTGCAAGAGAGAAGCGGTCAACGGTTTTCAATGATGCCGGCATGATATTCCAAAAATATCAAATCCGTATCGCTGATCAGTACAGTCGGGTCGCCACTTCCGGTGCGCATCCAGTTCCGGTGCATTTTCCACAATTTCGTATTCTCCGTTGCTAGAGACGCGCCAAATTTGAAAATTTCTGTGCGTTCAAACAGGTATATACAAGGAATTAATTGTCCTAAAAGTTCAATTACCTTACCTTTTGCTGTACAAAGATACCGTATAATGTTCTCTCACTTGCGCACATGTTAGGTCATTCTACAGGAATGTCATTTTGCTTGGTTTGGTGGGAACCTTGTCGTCTGCTACGGCCGAATATCCCGCGGGCAATGTTATGCTTGCCATATCTGGCTTTCGTATCAGTCAATCCAATCAGCATGGAGTTATTAACTTCAACTCTCAAGTAATTGTTACTCGAGGACATTTTTGCATGTGCATAACGGAGCCAGTTCCGACACGGTCCAACTCACGTCCCTGTACTTTGGCGCGGCATGATGTGCAAGCTGATGACCTATTTCACTGTTTCACCCCAACACAGAATTCTGCCCAGTTTAGAATGGGACGTGCTCAAATTATCCTCTCAGTCACAAGATTATTATTATAATATAATAATATATTATATTATTATTATTATCATGTAATAATACTTGGAACTTTTCAAAACAATTATTTTCACAAAATAAACTGTTGGGATATTATATTGTTAGGTAAAGGCCCGTCAAACCAAATTGCAAGAAGGGCGTTTAATTCCACCACCACCACCCCCTCCCCTCCCCCACACACACATCCATTATGTGGACTCCATTTACAGGCGACATTTGCTACGTAAAATGGAAACAAACAACAGGTTTTTGACTGTACTATCAGTGTACTCAGGTAACCAAGCAGTGCCCAACTCGTGATGGCCCTATTACTGGTACAAATGTGCTGTGTTACCGAGGACAAGGTCACACATGCCACACGACCTGATTTCTAGGTCAACTTGTTACCGTAAATCCCCAACTTCTTTGTTTCTGACATCACTATTTATTGAAGTAGATTATACTCAGGGGCAAATACAGGCCTGTTTTGCTACCCTTTAAAGGTGCCCAAATTACAGCTCTTCTCCAAAAAACCCAAATTACAGACTTTTTGATTTCTTCCAGGATTGAAAAAAAAATTGACCCGGGCATTCTGTGTTCTGTTCAGACCATCAACAATCAGTTTGAGGACTTTGTGGACAATCCAGGGTCTCCTAACATGTAATTCCACTCAAGGACCTTAATTTAGCCCAAATTAGAGGGCTGGAAAGGGTACCCAAATTAGAAAACTGTATTTGGCCCTGATACTACAGTATGAGTGATTAGTCACAGACAAGTAGTCAGACTAAAAATTGAAACCCATTGTTGAGTGAACCGATTGAGTGAACCGATTACCAAATGCAAAGTTAATAAATAAAGAAGACTAGTGCTTCAGGCCAGATCTATTATTCATTCACATTTCACATGTCATTCAAGTGTATTAGTTTGCCTTCGAATATCAAGCATCTAAAATTTACTCGGATCATGCGCGAGTCACGGTGGAGGGAGGGAGGAGGGGGTAGGTGGAAGACCTAACAGTGTGCCTCCCCCCCCCACCCCATGCACTTTATTTGTTATCAACCCTGCTGAAGGAGTGAAAAAAAAAAATCTGCATACATAATTCTTTACATTGTCTATACTGCGTGTCGACTGTTTTCGAATAACAAACTTTCATTTAAATTTTCAAAACGGTATTATCTGCTGTAACTATATTACCATTAGGTCTTAAATAAATTAAAATGGTGAGCTTTCGAAAAATTGTTTTCTAATCATTTTTTTGTAGTCTTTTGGAACTGTTAAATATAGCAAAGCTATATTGTGAAGAATTTTACATAGCACTAAACATTTCTCAAAATGCGCCACATTGTGGGAAATTTCTGAATTTCATTGTACATGACCACCTAGCATAGCCGGTTGTTCCACTCTTCTCCCACCCAAACGTTTGAAAACCTTTCTATGCCCCTATCAGTAGACAAATATATACTTCCCCACTCCCCAACGTTTGAAAACCTTCCTACCTTTCAACAGACAAAAAATATATTTAGAGACAGAATAATATTAAGTACCCGGTACATGTTTCCCATGCAGATGGCTGGCAGTACAGTCCCAAAAGATGATTTTGAGCTGCAGATTACTATATCACCCCCTTGTTCGACAAAGACACGGTCCGTGTCTGAACTTTAACAAAGCGACTCTCTATACACGAAATAGTTGTCCACGGAATTCGAAAATGTTAAAAAAAGGTGTGTAACAAAATAATGACCAACAAATTCACAGTTCACCACACCCAGAAATACCCTGACAATAGATTACTTCTGTTTAGTCTGCAAATATGCATGGGCTCGAAATATTTATGAAGCTATAATATCACGTACCAGGAGAGAAATCCGGTCATGTTGGATCGAGGACGAATAACGGTGGATAGTATCCGTTTTGATAAAAAATGATGCTAATTGTCAGCGCGGTCATTATCTCTAGAGAATCCCGGAGCTTACGCATAATTCAAGTTATTGTTTTAACAATAGAGCTGCTCCGAATGCACTGATAGGTGCATGCATGCGTGGTTCACATCACTCACTCTATTCCCTATCAATGTTTAGCATGGATCGGATTTATAACTGCCGGTATTGAACTGATGTAAATATTATAATATGGATAAAATTATCCTACTATTCCAAGAAAGGACCATTATGCTATATATTCATGATAATTTTTGCAACTTTAGGGTGAAAATAGTCCAGTTATCACAGATTCAAATATTTCCTTGGCTGAAAAGGTAAAGAAGAGTGGATGAACGAACTACTGTGAAACACATCGTCATGCGCCTGTCCGTACTGAACCACCGACACAGTTCTATTGAAGAATTAACTGGATTTGGGGGGGGGGGATTGCCATTGCTGAACCTTTTTCTCTCGTGTCCTTAAGTTTGTGAGGTCCACATGTTCTAGTGCGAACTGTTACCACAGTATAATCATGGATAGTTTCTCATACCTTGTTAATTGCTTTTATGTGCGTGTTATGAGTAGATCTGCCAGTTTTCCGCCTAGAGTTTGTCAGTTTTCCGACTGCAGTGGCGGTTGTTTTTCTCAAAAGCTTGAGGGGTGGTTGTCTTTAAAGGGTCCACCAGGAGCTTCGCTGTATGAGAAAAAGAGGCAAATAGCGGGTTCGCTTCCATCTCAAAGGGGCATTGTATCAGGGGTTGTTGTTTTTTTCCAAAAGGGGGTTCTTGGTAAATCCGAATGGTAAATCAGGGGAATATACCATCTAGAAGTAACGCTATGAAAACTTTGTGCGAAATGTTCGCCGATATTCTACGAGATCCCATATAATAAGCCAATCACGACAATTTCTACCTTTTCCCTCTGACAATGATTGACGTTTAATTCACGGAGATTAACATCTTTGTATGGCACAATCTTTTTATATTTGCTACACTATAACAAAGCCACTCTTCGACGGAAGTGAACTCCTTGATCTGTACGGTTTATCACGCACACTGTCTGGAACTGATGTCATATATGGATATGGTTTGAGGATAACGTTTATTAGACTACGTGCGCCCGTGTGTAATTACTGTTGGCATGACTCTGAAATTGTTTCACCAAGCTAGCTACCTGATTGGCTAACAAATGTAGTTTCAAAATCGCACGAAATTTATATAGGGCTGAAGTCAGATATAATATTCCGTGATATTATATCTGAGTTTACTGAGATTGGCCTGAACGCAGAAACACTTGGCTACAGGCCTGTTGAATAGCACCTCACGCGATTAATGCATGTTTAATTCGGGACTGACCTGTCAACCTGTTCATCATCCATTGTATGCCTTGAAGAATATGGCAAGTTTATATGTTCATAAAGTGCCCCCAATGCCTGACAATAGTTCTTATAACAAATTTTAAATGTTCACGTTTATTAATATTATAAGATGAAATGTAACCTAATATTACGTATCGGTATGTTAAGGCACGCGAGCTTTGCACGCTCGGCAGGGCTAAAACAAATGGGATTTATTATCCATCATTGAACTTATTTTTGGCATAGAAAATACAAATTTTACGTCATCTTATTCATCAAATAATTTAATTATTTGACTTATTTTGAAACAGGTGTAAAACTTGCACAGACCCACACATCGCCGATTTCTTGCATTTAAATTTTATTTCTGATCAGTTCTTTTATTTCTCGATCAATGGTCATCAGAAATTCGGCAGACTCGTACTATGGTTTACCATGTCTTTCATACTGTACCTTTAGTTATATAATACATTTTTCTTCTCTGTTTGTAGGAATTCACTGGAGATTATCCGTTTGCCATTATTTGATACAGTTATTCGTATGCGTTTCACAAATATACAAACCGAGTGTGAACTTATTGTGGTCATTATCGACAGGACATTTGTCATCAAATTAATAAATAGTTGAGATTTTATGCATTGTTGTTCGTCACCTTATTATTTGAAACCTGCATGAATTTAATTCAATTATTGAACATTCCCTGCTGTTCAGAAACCTAGTAATTTTACCGGGTTGGCCCACTCCAAATATTCACCTATCGCTCTTGTAAGTCACATACATTATATAACTGGTCAACCCATAAATTACAAACAAAAATGTGAAATAGGTCCCAGGCATACAGCCGAGTTGTAGGACATCCTCCACACTTGTATTTCTACACCAACATGACGACAATAAATTAGTCAATTGAGTAGAACCACGGAGATAATGAATCTGAAATTTGGTTCACAATTTACTTTAACATATTTACGGTAAGCATGACCTGAATTGGGCCAGAGGTCAATGTGAAAACGAGGCTGCACCGGAACTGACTCTTGTGCGTCGGAACTGACACCTTTCGAGGGGTATCGGTATCGGTACATTGCTTGATAACAAATTCCATTTCAGCCAACTAATATTGTCCGATAAAGGCCTTGAAAACTTGCGGAAATATCGTGGTGATAAGTTTCGCAATTCACGACATTCTCTTCTACAAACCAGACAAATTTATGTTGAGCGCACCGGAACTGGCGACGTGATAGTATTCTTAATCCATAGTATTCGTTGCAAAGTCGTCATCCAAATAAAGATGTATCTCAGTCACGCTTTGATTGTGACTGTTCATATGAGTACCATGAGGATGAGCCTATAACCAGAACATCATTTTACAAATGTACATTTACCAGATCAATCTTCTTTATCAGATATACTCGACCTAATGTCATTTGATTCAACACTGCCATGGCTGTGTATGACTTCGAATTTCGATTAAAAAAGGCGTTCAATTTTTTGGTAAAAATAATTCTTTGAATCTTCCGTTACCAAAAATATTTTCGCGCCCAAGATGGCAGACCTATAGCAAAGCTACTATCGTAGAGCCGTAGCTTTGTATGGAAATTGGCTGTTTATTGGATTCGCCTGGAATTCAACTTACTCACGCATCCTTATTGGTCTGAAATCGGCAACAAATACGTATTCCGTTGGTTTTCTTGGGGAATCAAACTTCCATGCTCGCCTGTGTCGTCTGCTTACCCACAGCGCCAACTGTTGGCGTTGGAAATTTTCTGAAAGACTTGTTTGTTATTTTATCCTGAATTTTCCCCTCATCTGTGTAATTCTTGCAAATATAGCTATAAATTTGAATTGAATTGGATAGAAAGGGATATAACCGTACCTCACCTCAAACAGGGCCTACCATATCAGTGGCAATGGTGTTTCCACTCAGAGTCAGAACTACATACTATACGAATACGGACAGATTACAGTACTGAAATAGTACTGGAATCGTACAGTACTGAAATATTACGGTACTGCCTCAGTCCAGTTACAGTACTGCCACCCTCCCACTCGGGAGTGTTATTGATCATTCTCATGAAAAAATTTAATATATTGGAAAGTAATACAAAAGTGAGTCCATCTCACAATACAATGACCAGTCTAGAAATAAATGAAAAAAATAGAAGAAAGGGATTAACAGCTCTCGAGGAGTTTACAAACGCGAGAGACTGTTCTAGCACTGAAATATTTCCCATTTACCACAATGTTAAACTCTAGTGCACTGCGACGTTACTTTTGCTATGACATTGGCTTCTGCAATGCTGATTGCTATGGCTAATTGAGGGGACTGATTAGGCGGCCATCGATGACAGAATGTGTATACAATATATTGCTGTGTTTTTCTGCTCATATTTCCGGAACCACAACAATTTGAGATCTGACACTCCGTGAATTAGTAGTTTATCATATTGGGGTCATGAATAAAAAAATCGAAAAACCTTACGAAAAATTGTCCATTTATTATTATTTTGAAAATCACGTACCTGTGACGTCATAATGGCGGTCGTGTTGGATTTTTGTTTCATTTTCTTTTAGAGCTTGACCCAAAGAAAGTTTTAGCAATCCAGTCTTAGGGATATCGAAAATATTGGGGGCGGGGTGGGGTGGGGGGGGGGGACTTTCTGCCCTCCCCCAGGCCCCGGCACACCCCAAATCGCCCTGGACAGATAGGGTTAACTGATGATATCACCGTACAGTTCTTGCCGGGATTAGTTGATATACCAAAGATGGATTTCCAACTCATCTTGGGTGCAGTCCACACCTAGAGTATGCGCGGCTGAAAAAGGTATGGGCATGGTAGCACGTGGAACAATTTTGTAAACATTATCAGGAAACAGCATCCAAATAAGCCATCATTTCGAGACATTATGCGCGAAGATCAAAGGAATTACTCCAGGCAAAATGTCTAACTTTGTTAGGGGGTAGAAAATATCGAAAGATCGTGCCGTCCGAATGTGTTTATATCCGAGAACTGAACGTCGTTTCATTCGTGCTCACTCGCCAACGCTCGGTGTGATGTCGCGATACCTCACTAATGGCTCGAGCGTGGTGACCAGACATTGGCGCAAGCATTTCTCTAAGAATCTGGTAAAAGGAGTATTTCATTACAGAACTGTTATATAATGGTTAAATATCGAATAAGTAATAAGAACCCACAGAAACACAGTTTATTTAACCCTACCTGGCCTGGGGGAGGGGGGGGGGGTGGCGGAAAGTCCCCCCCTAGTGAACTTTTCTCTGCTGCTCCGAAACGACAAAACCGAGAGGCTGAAACTTGGTGACTTTTAAGCTTATCTTATTGGGGTCATTTTGAGGCTATTTTCATATACCCCGGGCAGAGGATCATGGGTAAATTCAAAATGGCGGTCATGTGGTATCCGCGAAAGTCGTGTTTTTCAATCTTTTCGCTCCATTTTTTACATTTTCCTTGCCTAAAAGGCTATGAAAGTATTTTATTTATGCTAAACTAATTATTCTATATTTTATTTGATTTTTTTTCGAGAGAAAAATCGGAAAATTGAAGATTTCGAAAAATCGACCCCAAAAAGGCCGAAAAATGGCTTCTGAGAAGATGACGTTACTGTGACGTCATCATGGCGGCCATCTTGGATTTTTTTACATTTCCTGGTAGAGCTTGAACCCAAGATACTGTGTGATAAGTTTCAGCGCTCTAGCCTTAGTGGCAGAGAAAATATATAGGGGGGGGGGCACTTTCCGCCCCACCCCCCTCCACCCCCAGGCTGCGATACACCCCATATCGCCCAGGCCAGATAGGGTTAAGGCAGATAATAATGATAAACTAGACATTGTTGGTACGATGGCACGGTATTTCCATTCTTACTGCAAATGAGTCAATACATGACCGCTGGCCACTTTGGTAGCTCTGAATGGGCAGATACGTTTTCACATTGCTTGTTACAAGCTTATAATGTTTTACTTGTCATAATCTTGCTTATATTGGTAACCGTGAGCCGAGGAACACATTTACGAGCTTTATTTTGGCCCTACATCGAACCGTTGAAATGTGTTTAGAAAATGGTCCCTGGATTTCGAACAATTGCTTGGATGGAGAATGTTAAGGTTGGGAATTGGTCGCCTGGAGATTGCGCTTCTCATGGCCTGTTTTTCGTCCCGCAAACATGGCTACACATATCGATGGTCGAGTGATATGAAGCAAAAATGGTCCCATAGTTGCATTTGTATTAGGATGTTCGGGCTAATTATCCTCAAGAGAATTCATTCTAGGAAATACCAGGTATATCAAATTAGAAATCCGTATCAATTGTGGTCCAATAGCTTTTGCGATTGGACAAATGAGGCCCCTCCATCATGTAAAAGGTTAAAGGTCAAATTCAAGGTCATACTATTTCAGGTCATCAAAGGGTTACATCGACTGGCAATTGAAGAATGGGTTTCCGTTGATCCATAAACTTGCAAAGAATGAACACATATCTCTGACCTCTTCTATATATTGCACAAAAAAACCCTGAAATCCGCGCCTTTCTGTGCTGTGACCTGAGACTTCAGCTGATCAGATACTGGTTTGCATAATTTCACTTAGCCCTATATTTTAGCACAGCAGAATATTTTGAACTGGTAATAATTTTACAACCTCCAAGCATGTACTTCAAGATCCCCATGGTACTCATATGAACAGTCACAATCAAAGTGTGGCTGAGATACATCATTCTTTAGATGACGACCTTACAACGAATATTATGGATTAAGAATACTGATCAGCGATACGGATTTGATATTTTTGGAACATCATGAAGTCTTGCCGGCATCATTGAAAACTGTTGACCGCTTCTTTCTTGCAGGAAACAAACCTATGTTTATGTATACTATGATTGTCTTTTTTGAATGTGATGCTAATACTGTTATATGGAATATGAAATAGGTCTTTGGATTATGGACGCGGATATTCTTTAATGGACGACGGCTGAATTATGGATGACGGACTTGACGTTTGTAATCTCCCCTTCTGCCGGTCGATCGACCCTGCTCTCATTCAGTTTACATATAGCCCTGTACCAAAACATCATTTCACACTACTTGAATCTTACCAGTCAAACAGTCCTTATCAGCATACTAAATACTGAATTTATATATTTTTGCAGATGTGAATGTGCGGTGGGCATTAATTGATATCGAAAACCAAACATTGTTTGTTTATTTTCAAACAAACGACCGTTAGCTTTGATATAGTGTTGCTGTTTTTGTTGTTAAGAGATGAACAGTTATTTAATCACCGATAGTCACCGATTGTTTGTTTTCTTTTTTCTGCCGAATCCCCCAAATGCACTGCAGTTGGTTAATTCTGCTTAATTCAAGTTGTTGCGATACAGAACAGTTATGATAATCTCCCACTTTTCATCTCCGTCAAAGGCTACATGGCTTGGTGAAGGCCCACTGTGCGGAGAATGGCAGGACGTTTTTTCGCCATGTATAAGTGAATGACAGGAGGACGACCGACTGGCAGAAGGGGAGATAACCCTGCTTGGGGGTTGATAATTTTATACATCTGAACTATATTCTCCCAGTATTCAAGTAAAGTGTAAATAAGCTTAGAATGATGTATAATTTGGAAAGTATTACATGAAAATATGTCAGTTGTTCAAAATATTATCCTGGGTCAAAAGATACGGCAAAGTGAAATTATACGAACCAGTAGCTGATCAGCTGAAGTCACGGGTCACATGCTCTTCTTTGTTCTCTTAATAATGTGCAAAAGGTTAATTGATTGTAACATTTGTAATGTAATATTTCACAAGCGTTCTGAGAACCCCAACATCTCGCCTTACGGTGTCATCCTCCGAAGCTGCAGCAGTACTGAAAGCATACATGTAGAGAGCCAACAATAACGTCTGGAATAGATGCTGTGGTACAATAATGTCTGGAATAGATTATCTGGCACAGACAATAACATCAGTCCCATGTGGGATCACTGCTGGATAGGTCAATCCCGTGTAGGATGGATTGGTCAGTGCCGTGGGATTACTGTTGCATAGGTCAGTCCAGTGTGAGATTACTGCTGGATAGGTCAGGCCCATGCGAGATTACTGCTGGATAGGCCAGTCCTGTGTAGAATTATTGCTGGATGGGCCAGTCCCGTGTGTTCTTACTGCTGGATAGACCAGTTTCATGTGGGATTACTGCTGGATAGTCCAGTCCCAAGTGTGATTACTGCTGGATAGGTCTGTCTCGTGTGCGATTACTGCTGCATAGGCAGTCCAGTGTGTGATTACTGCTGCATACGGCAATCTCGTATGGGATTACTGCTGGGGAGGCTAATCCCGTGTGGGATTACTGCTGGATAGGCTAAACCTGTGCGGGATTACAGCGGGATAGGTCAGTCCCATGTAGGATTATGGCTGGATAGGTTAGTGCCGTGTGGGATTACTGCTGCATATTGCAGTCCAGTGCGAGATAACTTCTGGATAGGTCAGCCCCGTGTGAGATTACTGCTGGATGGGCCAGTCCCGTGTGGGATTACTGCTGGATAGGCCATTCCCATGTGGGATTACTGCTGGATAGGCCAGTCCGGTCTGGGATTACTGCTGGATAGTTGAGTCCCATATGGGATTACTGCTTGATTGGTCAGTCCCGTGTGGCATTACTGCTGGATAGGGCAGTGCCATTTGGGATTACTGCTGGATAGGTCAGTACCGTATGAGATTACTGCTGGATAGGTCTGACCTAGGAAAACATGAAACATGTCCACCAAGTTTTATAATCATCCCATGAAAGGTTCAGCAAACTTTCCATGTACAGATAGATCTACATGTAAATTTTTGCTTTGCCCAACAAAAACCTTATCAATGGAAATCTACAGTCTAAACTGCGATAATTAGAACAAAAAATCATATTTAATGTCATATTTCGCAATGAACTTGGGTAGCAAGTGTCAAACTCATCCAATGAAAGCTGATAGCTTCAGCAAACTTTTCCTGTACAGGTGTACATGTATGTACATTATCATTGGCAGATTACTGAGATAAAACCCTTCAAAATGTGAACAAAAATTAATATTACATCTCCTAAATAGCACATCCTTCAATTATATGAAATATGTGTACTAAGTTTCATAATCATCCAATAAAACGTGACAAATTAAGACAACTTTTCAGTACATTTTTGTCTAACATAAAACCTTATAATTGGCAAATTACTAAGTCCAAAACCTCATAATTTGAACACAAATTAATATTTCATCTCATAAATAGCACAGGCGTATCTTCCAATCATAATAAACATGTGTACCAAGTTTCGTAATCATTCATTGACAGCTGAAGACTGCAGCAAACTTTCTATGTACATGTACATGTGTACATGTAGAGGCCTATATGTAGAATTCTGCTAAAGAGAAAACTCTATCATTTGCCATAATTTGGACAAAAATTAATATTTCGTCTAAAAAATGGCGCAGGTACATCCTCTCATCATAAGAACATGTGTACCAAGTTTCATAATCATCCATTGTCAGCTGACAACTGCAGCAAACTTTCTATGTACATGTGCATGTGTACATGCAGAGGCCTACGTGTACAATCCTGCTAAACAGAAACCTCTATCATTTGCCATAATTTGGACAAAAATTAATATTTCATCTCGAAAATAGCACAGGTTCATCCTCTAATCATTGGAATCATGTGTACCAAGATTCATAATCAACCAATGACGCTGACAACTGCAGCAAACTTTCTAAGTACATATGTAAATGTGCACTTCAGCTGAACGCAAAACGTTATCATAGGGATTTTAACATTGGAGCACACATGGAATCCCCAGGGGTAGTACCCCCAGGTGGAATACCCACCCCCCATATTTTTGCATTATATTTTTTTCTGAATGTTTCTAAACAAAAAAATTGAATTTGCTTAACCAAAAAACTTATCATTTCCAGCCGGGGACACCGACACAGACATCCTCCCCCCCCCCCCTCACAATATCTCCCCTTTACTTCGTAAGTCGAGATAAAAGTGCATAGGTCACTGGCGGCAGGAGTCTGGCCAACTTCGTTTGTTGAATCTGGCAATTTATTAAATGTTTGTCAGTACTTCTGAGGATTATATGATCACAAATTCAAACGACAAATTTCAAGATTTTAGCTCTGGTATGTACAGTATACCTTATACCAGGTAAGTTAAAGTAAGATAATCAACTCTTAGAGTGTCATCTCCAAGATTTTCAACTCCAAGATTTTCATCTCCAAGATAGTCGACTCCAAAGATTTCATAACTCAATTACAAGCGTCCCTGAGAATTATCCCTTGCAAATGCAGTGTGCAAGTGATATTCAAGATGATTTCCAATAGCTATTGCAAATATTCTGTAACTCAAGACAAATGTGAATGTGATAACAAAAATCTCAATTCAAATAGAGAGAAAATGACAGAATTATGTAGGTCTACGTGCAGCCTCCAAATGATTTATTGAAAAAGGGGACTCATTCGAAATAATAGGATGATAGAAAGAAATCTAGAAAAATATAATCTGTTGATTCTTCTCGAAGTAAATCACATTAACTTAATCATTAGCAATGCAAGGGATAATAATACATAGCAGAAAATCTCACAGAAAAATGCATAAAAATTATCCGATAAAATGATTGCAGCAAGAAGAAAAACAACAACTCGTGTTGCATAGCTACACGCGAAAAGTTGATTATGTCACTTCTATAGACTCTATTGTTTTATAGACTTCATATAGTCACCAGAGTCGGCACGCACGTTATGATTTTATAATTTGTGGTGGGCGTATGCATATCCTGAATAGGGTATATAAAATCCAGTACAGGTAGTCTGATTGTTTGCTGTTTTCCAACTTCTTTTACACTTGCAAAGTATGGCGGCATCTCGATGAAGTTTATAGCGGTAGGCCTACCCTGCTCCCAGGTCATAAACTGATATTAGGAACTCGCTGGTCGCTTACTCGCTTTACTCTGGGAATAGTGTAGATCTATGAAAATTTACCGCCGCAGAAATGTGAATATATACAACATAATCTCACATAAACTTGGTCTAAAGATATTGATACGACAATACAATCAGTATTTCTCACTGGGGGTATCACGATGTGCGTAAATACCAGTTGTCGACTTAAAAATGCTGGTCGACGTTGAGAGAAGTGTAGATTTCATTATGCGCGACCGAATCACGGAGGCGGTGTTCAGAGGTCAGGGGAGGCCACGCAAGTGTAGTGCACACGTCAAAGTCGATAGACCACTGGCATAGTCCGGGTACGGGTCGACTCGTCGACTCGACAAAAACTGCTAACAAACACACGGCTCTGATGCGTAATTGTTTCACAGTACAGAAGAGAATATATAGGCGATATCTTATTATCTATTAGCAACAATATCCTAGAGAATAGTCATAACAATTGGATAACTCGTAACTTCTCGTTACCCTCCGGTAGCACTAAATCCCCATCCGCGACTGCTCGGCCTATTCCATCAAAGTCATAGTACCTCGCGCATTAATGGTGTAGGGATTTCACAGCTCTCAGCTGTAAACCCTGATCCGTCGCACGTGAGGCACCCCACATGCAAAAGGATGTGTTTCTGCTCACATAGTCCTCGTTGTATTTTTTCCTTATCAGGAGACAAAATATATATATCCAAATGAAATGGAAATTCTCTTGAATCTACCCCCGAAGGATCTCTTCTAATTGGATATGCTTCTCCTGGTTTTGCGTAACGGAAGTCATACAGCTGACATGCGCTGTTCGTAGTTTCCGCGTCATGCTGTGCTTTCAACAGGGATGCCAATATGGAATTCTAGCAGTGCGCCCCGAGGTACCAATGTCCTACATTATCCGAGGCCATGTCGTGTGAGTAAATTCCCTTTGTAGATTTCCGCCGGGCAGCTCTGAATGGTAATCGACTGAGAGTATAGTATCAACTTAGCATCACTGGTTGAATATGAATCTTAAACAATATAAATATTATCTATCCAACGAAGCGGGTGATCCAGTCTAGACAGATCTACCGATTTAGATAATAATGCTGTTCCCCATCAAGTTAGATTTTTCTTTGACCAGATTTGAATTTCGAAAATTATCTTCAGTTATACACCCTCAATTACTAACCAGTTAGAATGATCGTTCAATCTTCTGTATAACAATGTTATAACAAATTGTGTGCGGAGGATAAAACAGAGGCAGATAAAGGACATCACTGTATGGTGCATGTACCTCTGCCATTAGAATATCACCTCTATTAACAGAACAGCTAAACGTATTTTAATAACAAAGCTTTGCCATATTTATAAATGGCTGTCCAAAATGCAGAACCTTCAAAGAATATTCAATAAATCTATGCTTATCTGAATCAAAAGCCTTCTCTAACCCAAGGAATAAATCAAGGCTTGGACAGCGAAATTCTGTGTTATATCTAACAGGTTAGGGTAATCCCGCTCTCTAGAATGGAGGTAAAAAATGTCGCTCTTGCTCAATAGCTTTTGATTCCTTCTGAACCAATGCATAAAAATTTCAGGCTCATTGATTTATCTATTGTTCCATATCATAAAATTAATTTGCCATGTGAAGAACCAGTCAATGTTGTTTAAACAGCCTGTTATTATGCAAATTAGATAGATGACAATTTACCTTTTTACTACCATTTAATGCATATAGATATGTCTGTGTGCGCCTCAAGCGGATTTTGCTGAATTCATTCTGTGAACTGGTTTATTGAGCGAAAACGGCCTCTTTTTCCTCAATTTTAGAGAGCAGGATTCCTCTAAACTATCTTAACAAAATCTGATATTCTCCCTGAGGATTATCCCTTGCAGATGCAGTGTGCAAGTGATGTTTAAGATGATTTCCAATAGCTATTGTAAATATTCTGTAATCAAGAGGATCATGTGCCCCTTGTTGATTATGTAATTCGAGTCGGCCTGTTTTGTTCCAATTAACCTATATATATACGAATCATATTTATGACTAATACATGCATACATATACTATGCAAATCATATCTATATTTAATGTATATAAAATGCCAACCTTGTAACATTGTACTAATATTGGTTTGCATGTTACAATGAGATTTATAACCGCTTAATTGACTCACAATATTATGTACCGCCATTTACCTAAGAGATTATCATAATGCGAGCTAATGACGAAATAAGTTAATCCGTACATGTTCGGACAATTTATATTGTTTACTGTATCGAATACGATTGAGCATTATGTCTTTACTTGTTTGTTACTATGGTCATTTTGTTGTTATATAATTATGCTATAAAAAGCCCACTGTAATGAAAATAATATTACTTGCTCTCCGAAGAAGCTGAAGTAAAACAGCAGAAATGCGCATCAGAGCTATGTGACCGTGTTAATCTTTTTTCATACTGATATTCAGGCAATACTGATATTCTATATATATATATATATATAACTATTCAAAGATAGCATGATGGAGTTTTCGATACTGTATTATACTTGAAACGTTTTCACATCTTTGGATGTTCTACTACCTGAAGATGTAGAGTACCAAAAATGTGAAAACGTTTGAAGTATAATACAGTATCGAAAACTCTATCATGCTATATTTGTATAGTTATTTATTTATGGCGTATGACTGACAACCACGCACAATGTGGGGATTAGGTATAATCAGCATTGTTTAAAGTTTCGAATGCATGTGCTCTTTGCTCACCGTGCCCACAGTATGTGTTGCACGACCAGTTTCATTCGATCGAACGGCCCTTCTGGGTTTACACTGATAACCAGCTGCAGTTGCACCACGTCTTTACTGCTGGCAGAGCTATTGTCGCTAAGGATTAAAATTGATCCGCAATGGTTACAAACTATATTTTGTGGAATGACCCATTATGATTGGTCAACATATGATTTTCTCATTTGGCCTTTTGTTTCTTCTGCGTGCCACAGCAGGAACATAACGAAAATTTCAAAGTTTATGCTAATCGAGACGTGCATTTCATATTTTGAGTTTCATTTTTCATCTACAATTGTACCTCATCTGGGGCGGTTTGTCCACCTTAACGTACAAGGTCATTTACGCCCGCTTCTTAAGACCAGACGTAGCCGATACCTTTTAAAGATGAGTGCCCATTTTTAGCATATTACTTACCGAGGAAATTTCCGGATTGTCTTCGCTCACACGCCCTCTGATATCACCGATTAAACCTTCAAACTGATCCGGGACACAGCACTCCGGTCCATCGAAACAGCATCTCTTCTGGACTGAAGAGTAGGTCACGACAGAGAACAGCAAAAGCAGCGCGTACTTCAACATTTTTACTTCTTTCAGTGCTAACTTCTTCGACAACAAATGTGCTGTGCTTCTGTGTTGACAGATCTCGCTGATACTAATAGCTGTGCTGACGGTCCAGCTAATAAATCTCGTATATATAGATATACGCAATATGGTGGTCACGTGTCGTGTATGCATTGCAGCATACGAGTTTTCTCGTCCTCTATCAATCACCATCAACCGATTAGAGCGCCCAAACAGAAGGCGTGGTTTAGTGTGTAATGTTTCGGCTTTAGCCATTCGAAGCTTCAGTTACTAAGCAATCTGTATATTAGTCCAGTCAATATGTGCAGATTTTCCATCGAATTATGCCTTTTTTCATAAAAGTATGAAATTTTTCATAGGTGTACATCGAGGCCTGGGGAGCATTTCTAGATATGGAGCCACCGCGAACTTTTCCTATGTAGGTCACAGCGGCCATTTATCAAAATGGCCGCCAGGATCCCATATTAGCATCTGAAAACCTGCACTGCTTCTTCTGTTTGGAATTATTTTTTGGGTCAGTTGTCAGAATATTGATGGAAAGCGCCATATCAAAGTTAGACAAATGAAAATGGTCATATGGCCGAGTCAGGGTTTCGGCTATGGGGCGTTTGAAATTCTGTATCGGTTATCGAACGTTTGAATACCGCGTGCTTTACATCTCCATGGTGATCAAATGAAAAATATCGCGATCCAAGCTGAGATTATACATACTCACGAAAACGGATTAGAAATTAGAAAAACCAATTAGAAATTCGAATTAGAATTTCGTTTGGATAAAGAAGAATGGTCAGTTATTAGGATTTTATGTATAGAACATTTCCATTTCCTGGTGACATCATTGAGAAGTATTGGTCGATTCTCTCTTGTAGAAACCCATTTTCTGATTTGATTCTTGTTATTTCATACACATTTGAAATTCGTGCTAACTGTCATACGAAATACTTCGATTAATGACGCGGATAGTCTTTTACGTGATGTGGCGGACAATCAGGTACGTGATGTGGGGGACAATCAGGTACGTGATGTGGCGGACAATCAGGGTTGTGAGTCTGTTGTAGGAAAAATAGAATAATAGTTCCAGAACGGAGTACAGGAATAGAATTATCCTGAGAATGCAGAAAAACCCTCCACAATTGAGAAGGAGGTCGGAAAATTTGCTTAACCCTACCTGGTCTCGGGGAGGGGGGGGGGGAGTCACTTTTCGACCCTTGTTGTTGTTGTTGTTGTTGTTTTCATCATATCTCAGGAACGACAAAAAATTGTGAACTGACATTCCGTGACTTTATAATTTATCATATTGGGGTCATTTTGAAGCTAATTGCACAGCCTTCTAGCATATGATCATGGGTAAGTTTATGACGACCATGTGTGGGGTACGAGAAAAATGATGTTTTGTCATTTCTCTTCAATATTCTTGCTTTTGGGCAAAACATATTCTGTTTCACGTCTGATTATTATTTACTAATTTGTAATGCAGTTTTGGCGAAGAAAACGCATAAATAAAAAAATCGAAAAATCTGACTATAAAATCATCCAAAAATGCCTTTTTGAAAATGGCATCATTGTGGCCGTCTTAGATTTTTTTTCTTCACATTTTATATTAGTAGTCCGGTGGCTTAAGGTCAAGATCGTGACCGACTGGAATAAAGCACCAGATTTTGCACAGAGGCATATTTGGTCATAAGGATTGATCTCAGAAGGGTGCCCATTTCGACAGGAGGTGAAAGTTCCTTAATTTGCATAAATAAAATATTTTGGCCCACTTTTCTTCGCGGAAAAGCAGTCATTTTGAAGAAAAATGACGAAAACATCACTTTTCTGGCACCCCACGTGTCCGCCATCTTGAATTTACCCATCTACAGGGGTTATGCAAATAGGCTAAAAATGACCCCAATATGACCCACGATAAAGTCACGGAGTGTCAGCTCTCAATTTTTTTGTCGTTCCAAAGATAGCCCAGAAAGTTTGGTAGGGGAGTCATAGTTCAATTCACCACATCACATATTCCCTGCAATGTCCAGTGCTGGTCACAGCGATTAAATCCCGAGTCAGGCTAGTTACTAGAAAAGTGGCTGTGAATGGGTCGGTATTTCCGTTCCCAAGCTGAGAGAATTTCATTAAACTTTCAAGCTCATTACGGGTCATATAGGTTAGTTAGAGGTTATATGGAGCTATTAGACTAATATATGTAATACAACATTGGGTATATAACAAAACAACGTAAGGAACAAAACATTCCATCTCCTTAATAATGAGCGAATAATCTATCAAAGATTGGTATGCGAAAATTATAACCACGAAGAGTAATAATAATGAATCAGACGAGATAAATAAAAAAAATATTAGATAAAAATAGAATTATACAAGATAACGAGAAGTTCTGTTATTTGCAATAGGGTATGGACATTTGCCCACACGCAGACATTATGCAAATAAATTGTTGCAATAGGTTATGGACATTTGCCCACATGCAGACATTATGTAAATAAACTTAGCGTTTCTGTTCAGTTGGGATAATCCTGAACAATATTGCAGGGCAGAATTTATGAAAGTATTCCGCAGCCGATTCCATTTTGGATATTCCAATACGAATTGCACTTTGCACAGTCTAGACAGGATTGACAATACGGCCTCTCTCGATGTTTATGTCTCTGTGATATTATCCTGAGATGAAATGTGTTTAAAGACTGTAATTCATGTTGTTTTTTTCCTGTGCAAAATTTTCCTAACAATAGGTTGATACCAATATAATTTGACCAAAAAAAATATTTCTTTTTTTTCTCAAATTTTGATTTTATAATATCACTTCATATTTCAAAATTAAATTGGCTCGATGATGTCACAATATGAGTACATCTGCGGAAAAAAAGTTGACCTGTCTCAAAGTTCCCCTCGCGACAGCTACCGTGACGTGATCCAATCGACTCACGCCGTGACATGCTTTACATGTGAGTGCAGATTCCAGTTGATGCACGGACAGCGATCTATGCACGTGTTTATCAGATTCAAAAGAATTATTTATTATTGTTACACTTTAATTCCTGTTCTATCTCTGTCCTACTCTTACTCTATGAACTTATACAATAAACTGGTTGATTGATTTACTGGAAAGTACGTGTACAAGGCAGATCATTATTGTTCAGCATGATCTAATAACAAGCGCTGAATGAGCGCAAAGACCTCCGTCGAGGCAACAGGGTCAGTAGGGGAATAGTACATCACTGAATAACATAGGGCCGGATGCCAAGTTCAATTTTGCATTTGTTGACGTGAACTTCACCAATGGTAATTAACGTGAGATTGACGGTTCCCCACTAGCATGTCCAGCTAGGGATGTGGAAGTCACATTCCCCGCAAATAATATTTCTTTGATTTCACGTCCTTGAAATATTGGGGTATGGAATAGAGTATATTGATGGAAAACCTGGAATACTGCTTGAGACATTAGGCCCCTTCCCACCCACGCCTCCCCATGAGAGGACACCCCCACCCAAATCAACACGTTAGCGGCAGAAATGAGACCCTGTGTGCCTAGTTTTACCAACTTGCTTGTGATTTTATGCTATAGGCCCTACACATCAACACTTCATATTTTGTATGTGTACAGTATAGCATCCTCATTGACAGAATCCTCTACAAAACACATCTTATTTTACCGACACTTCGTTCTGATCTGTCTCAGCATCATGTGCGGATTCAATGAGCTCGGAATAATTTTGTATACTGGTGTTACAGGTCACCTTCACCATAATGTATCAATTACCATGTCCCCGAGGCTCGCCCCCTGTACAGACCTTTTGGTCTTTGATATATGTTGGCATTTGTGGGAAGTTGATGCTGGATCGACATCGGGCTTTACAGACTAGTCTTTTGTGTTAAATGCCGTCATTTTCATCTGACGACGATACAGCTCACCAATCCCCAGTGTACGAGTTGTCACAGCGAAACAGCTCACCAATTACCAATATACGAGTTGTCAGAGCATTTCCAACATAGCTCTCTAGATTTGTATCTAATACCTCTTATGCCGGTGCTAGGGGCCGTGTGGTCATATCATCCAAGTTGTCACATGGACAGGTACAATAAAAGCGTACCTGAGATACAACACATATCACGAATCGTTAGATTCTTGGTATGTGCTTTAGAATAGGTTAACCGGGAGACTATACTGTGAAGTCATGTGACTCAGTCAGTATGTCGGCACCTCTTCCCACTTCCCTTATATGTGTTGTAATTTTTACCTGTATATGGCGAGATTCTGCTGGTGGACGTTTCGTCCCCGAGGCCCGCCCCCTGTACAGACCTTTTGGTCTTTGATATATGTTGGCATTTGTGGGAAGTTGATGCTGGGTCGACATCGGGCCTTACAGACTAGTCTTTTGTGTTAAATGCCGTCATTTTCATCTGACGACGATACAGCTCACCAATCCCCAGTGTACGAGTTGTCACAGCGAAACAGCTCACCAATTACCAATATACGAGTTGTCAGAGCATTTCCATCATAGCTCTCTAGATTTGTATCTAATACCGCTTATGCCGGTGCTAGGGGCCGTGTGGTCATATCATCCAAGTTGTCACATGAACAGGTACAATAAAAGCGTACCTGAGATACAACACATATCACGAATCGTTAGATTCTTGGTATGTGCTTTATAATAGGTTAACCGGGAGACTATACTGTGAAGTCATGTGACTCAGTCAGTATGTCGGCACCTCTTCTCACTTCCCTTATATGTGTTGTAATTGTACATGTATCACATTCATATCGAATGGTGATGGCTGATGAGAATATTGCCCATATGGAACAAATGGCTGGATTCCAGCGAATAAAAAGTTCATGTTAATCATAAACAACATACAATTAATAATACTATCAAATAATTATGTATATTCCTTGTCGACATCAATATAATACAGACAATATTATGACTAAATCAGGGTAACAGATATCCAAGGGTATATATGTCTACACTAAACTGAAGGACATCCATGATGCGTATTATATTATGTTGTAAAACTTCACTTGCTAATCTCGATTATGTTGCTTATTGTGAAAATAAATGAAGTTATGAAAATAAATTTAGTATGATTGCTCAGTATCCTCAAATTAGAAATATCTTCAGCAGCTAAAGTTAAGCCAATCATAACAATATATAACACCATGGTACTTAGGAAATGAAGTCTTTGTTTCTAGAAGCTAAATCATTTCTGACACATTCAAGTCCTCACCTGGTCAAGGGAGATAATTTTGTAAAAAAAAAAAAAAAAACAAAAAAAAAAAAAACAAGTATAGATCCACACTGGCGCAGACCAGAAAGTTTTATGACCTTTGATGATATTTGTGGAGCATGCTGCAGGACTTCAACTTTCATGAATCTGATATTATCCACACAACCCATTCTACATGATATTTTTGCCATAGCACCGATAGACTAGATCCCTTCATTTATGTGGTCTAGATCCAGGAGCTATTGGGGGCTGCAGGTTTTGTAAAAGTTAGATCCAATTATTCTGAGAGAAGGAATGAAGTCCGGCATGGTTGTTTTGAGGTAAAACTGGGCATCCTTGAAAATGTCTGACCGATTGACACATGTATCACTCTGCCGGTCATCATTACATGCGTAATGTTTATTTCCTGAGGAATCGGGGGGGGGGGGTTGTGGCCAATCACTGACTCTGATGCTTATGTGCTTCATGACCTACGTGACAGGTTTATGGACTTTACAACATGTTGGCAGAAGATTATTGTATCTTACATCAAGTTTATGGCTGGAACTATGAAATAAATTTAAAGGTAAACATATGTCAAAGCATTGTACATGTATATGTGCTATGTCGCTGTAAATTGCAGGATTAGTGGTCTGTGGACTGGGCAGCGGCACATGTCTGCATAAGTTTTTCAGTGCTCTCCAGGTAAATGCCATGACTGGAAATATGAAATTAATTCAAAAGTAAACATGCCATATATGACATTATACATGTATAAGCTTATACATGTGACATGTTGCTGTGAATCACACGTTTTTTGGCTTGTGAACTACATGATACTGTTATGGGCAGTAGCACATGTTTGCAGAAGTTTACTGATGGTTTTCCAGTCCGAAACAGGCAGGGAAATATGAATTTGACCCAAAAATCAACCGGACTATTACACAAAAATACTACAATATAGTACATGTTGTTTGTGTTGAAGTTTCGCACAATTTGGATTTCACGGACTACGTGACAGGTTTATCATGTACGACATATGTTGGCGGAACTTTATTGATTGTTTTCCAGTCCGAAACAGGCAGGAAAATATGAATTCGCAGAAAAAAGCAAACCTGCATTTTACATAACAAAGACATAAATTTGGTACGTGAAAGTCTTATGGACTACGGGACATGTTGGCGGAAGTTTTCCAATGCATTCCCAGTCCCAAGCAAGGAAGGAAATATGAATTTGACCCAAAAATCAACATGACTATTACACAAAAATGCTACAATATTGTACATGTTGTTTGCGTTGTATTTTTGCACAATTTGGATTTCAAGGACTACGTGACAGGTTTATCATCTACGCCACATGTTTTCAAAACTTTGCTAATGGTTTTTTAATCTGAAACAGGCAGGGAAATATGAATTTGCAGAAAAAAGCAAACCTGCATTTTACATAATAAATACATGGATTTGGTACATGTGCTGCGCGTTGATAAATCGCACCATTTTGATTTGGCAGACCACGTAAAAGTCTTATGGGCTACGGGACATGCTGGTGGAAGTTTCAATGCATTTCCAGTCTCAATCAAGCATGGAAATATAAATTTGACCCAAAAGTAAACATGAATTTTGAATAAAAACAAAGAAAAATAGCACATGGTGTTTGCGTTGAATTTTCATACAATTTGGGTTTCACAGACTATGAGACAGGTTTGCCATCTACGTTATATATCAGTGGAAGATTACGGATACTTTTTCCGCGCCCAAACATGCAGCAAAATAAAAAATAAACGAAAAATAAAACATGCATTTTACAGTTTTACACAACATTACAAGTATATGGACCACACCCCCTTTGTTCGGTTATTGATTTAACGACTAATTGGCTATAGTTCGATGGAACGAGACTGACCTGCGTTAGAACATATGTCGTAGAACATGTTCGCATAGATCTGGAGTAATGAAACACTCTTGGAAACAAGAAATGACTCAAAATACAAACCCGGAAATGGAAAACAACAACATGTCTTGGTTTGCGCGACCTTGGTGACCTTCCCCACCGTAAATTTTATTTCGGGAAATAGAGCCTAATAACGTGTTTGCTGGTGGAAAGGGAATATTTCCTGCCTCCTAGATTTTCACAAGCTTTCGTTTGATGGGGAAAAGAGGGAGAGAACGGGTGTAGTTTAGCCAAAGGGGGGGGGGGGAGAGAAAATTGATGGGAAATCTGACCTGATTTGGCAACGTCGTTTGAGGTTCAGCGATTTGGGTTCAGCCTCGCTGTGAGTTTCAATTCGTTCCAAATGGTTCCAAAAGGTTTCAAAAAGTTTCAATTTGGAATGGAGTCTATCGGGGGAGAGAAGAAGCGAAAAATCGCATTGTCCGTCTCTCCAAGCTGGAGGGCCGCCATGTTCAATCTCTAGGCGGATGCAGGACAGGACCGGATAGATCTGGTTTCGAGATTGAGGTGGAACCCGACTACAGAAGCAAGGCCCACTGCAATGCATTGCAATGGGGAACCCCATTATTTCAATTGTGTCCAAAGAAAAAGTGCAAGATTTCGTCGGGAACCATGACGGTCCCTATTGGAAATACTATGAGTCGTGGGTTCCCCATATGACAATTATTTGGCGGGAGATTTCACGTTGCGTTCCTAGATCTCCGTCTGATCGACGGAGATTACAATGAAAGGGACAAGCAGACAAGAAGCAGCCGCAATGACAGAACAATTTACGCCCTGAAAGAACGGCCTACCCTGTCGAGTACTCCTCGGTTCTCGTTTGTTTCTTCTTTACATTATTACTTCTTTTCTTTATTTGTCGGAGAGCGGGGGTCACTTGAAGCCGATGCCCCCACCCTCGCCAAAACGAAATGCTGCCTGAAACATTTGACAAATGACCATGTTTCGACGTTCGATGGTGTCATTGGTGGGGCGGTTGCTGATGATGTGTTCACAGGAACTGGACTAGATGATGATAATCTACCGGTAGTAATTTTCGTCTGTTACATTAAATGTTCGAATCGCCTGTGTGACAGGATCTGCTCCACAAGATCATCCACATTCGCGTTCCTTGCCATCACGCATTCTCATCCAATTTCCCACCAACAGCAGCTAAGTTTATAGAGCATGCGCACTGCATACTTCCGCTTGCCGTCTTCCGTCAGTAGTATAGAAAGGTGAAAATAGGTAAACTTTTCCAGAGAGGTAACTCTTGATTCCCGTAAAGCTTCCGACAGGGGTCGCCACCAGCCCGAGGTTATAGATTGCATCAACATTGGCTGGGTGCCAAGTTTTCTATAGTTCTTTGACCTTGTATTCCTCCGCGGTGATGCGGTCATGTCTGGCGGTGATGCGGTCTGCCTCCGCGGATAAACAGGAGTCATCAGACTTCAAATACGCTGCATCGTCCGATTGGGTCGTATGAGGTATCAATGTGAAGCATTCATGAAGGCGCATCTGATGGGCTGGGTGTGAGGTTGAAATATCGTCATTCTGCGCATGCGCGGTAGACAAAGTGTATGGAAATAGACGATTTGGGGCCTAGATGGGCCACTAATGGTCCGATTGGGTCGAGTGAGGTATCAATGTGAAGCATATGTGAGGGAGCATCCGACGGAGTGGGTGCGACGTGGAACTGACGTCATCCTGCGCATGCGCAGTAGACAAAGTGTAGGGAAATAGACGTTTTGGGGTCTAGGTGAGCCCCTAATGAGTCGATGGAGTCGTATGAGGTACCAATGTGAGGGGGCATCCTCCTGGACTAGTGTCTCGGCCGTTGACAACATTATGTGCATGTGCAGAGAGGGAATTGTGCGAAAAGTGCATTGGAAGGAACGTTTTGGGACCGAGGTGGGTCTCTAGTGGGCCGATAGGGTCGAGTGAGGTATCAATGTGAAGCATATGTGAGGGGTCATTCGATGTGCTGGGTGTGGGGTTGGAATATCATCATTCTGCGCATGCGCAGTAGACAAAGAGTATGGAAATAGACGTTTTGAGTGTATGCGCACGTGTGTGTGTGTGAGTGAGTGAGTGAGTGAGTGAGTGAGTGTCAGCGAGTGAGTGAGTGAAGCGTGCACAACGCCCGTGAGGCGTCGCCAACGCCCGTCTTAACGCATGGACGCACTAACAACGGTGAGTGAGTGAGTGGGATCCGACTGGACTAATGTATCGTCCGTTTTCATCATTTTGCGCATGCGTAGTCGCGCCGTAGTATAGAAAGCAGGCATATTGGGGATTTGTGGAGGTTTGTTGAGTGATTGAGGTACCATCCCTGGTCAAATGGACCGTGTGGGGTATCATTGTGAAGCTCTCGAATGGCTGTCACCCGTCAAGGCCCATCGCTACACCTTAACGCCTGTCTCAACGACTTAACGCCCTATCTGTACGCCTTAGCGCCCTAGCATAGCGCATTGACGCCCCGATACAGACATACAGAGGTGTGTGTGTATGCGTTCGCAGTGAATTTTGCATCCTTGTCCATGTCAACATCCGGGCATTCCCATTGGGTTTGTCCCGTCGTACCTCCCGTCTTCCATCCGGATACTCTGGTTTTACATTCGGGTCATCATCTTACATCCGGGTTTTTTCATGTTTACTTTCAGGTGGCCGGAACCGGAAGTTGTCACAAGACAGATGGCGCCCGTTCAACGCTCGGAAGTGAAGTCATCGTACGCTTGCCTTCGGGCTATAGGGTACAGGGTACAGGTACACTTTCGAGCGTTGAAGGGGGTGCCACCTGTCATGCGACAACTTCCGGTTCCGGTCACGTGAAAGTAAACATAGAAAACCCCGGATGTAAGATGAGAACCCGAATGTAAAACCACAGTACCCGGATGGAAGACGGAGGAACGACGGAACAAACCCAATGCGAAACCCGCATGTTGACAAGGTCCCGGATGCAAAACCCACTGCCCACACATACACACACACCTCTCACCTGTCTGTATCATGGCGTCAAGGCGTTATGCTAGGGCGTTAAGTCGCTGAGACAGGCGTTAAGGCGTAACGACGGGCCTTGACGGGTGACAGCCATTCGAGAGCTTTACACTGATACCCACACGGTCCATTTGGCCAGGGATTGTCCCTCAATCACTCAACAAACCTCCACGAATCCCCAAAATGCCTGCTTCCTATACTACGGCCAGACTGCGCATGCGCAAAATGATGAAAACGGACGATACATTAGTCCAGTCGGATCCCACTCACTCACTCACTCACTCACTCATTCACTCACCGTCGTTAGTGCGACCATGCGTTAAGACGGGCGTTGTGCACGCTTCACTCACTCACTCACTCACTCACTCAATCACACCCACTCACTCACACACACGCGTGCATACATTCACACTCACAGGTGTTGATGGAAAAATAGGCCATTATCTACTCCAAATGCACTCCATCGCACCTTCGAAACTCCCGCTTTCGCTTCTACTTTCACTGATGACGTCAACAGTGACGTCCCAGGTGACGTGGACATCCCTTCAAGTCATGGCCTACACCCCGAAAGCTACAAAATAATACTTCCCTAGACACATCTCTACCCCAAACACACCTCCACGCACCCCCAAAATGACCACTTTACTTACTACACCCAACTACGCATGCGCAGATTGACGCAACTTGCAATAAAAAACACGCCATTCTGACTCTACCCCACAAAAGCTTGACTTTGACACCTCCCACAACCCATTTGGGCCACTAGTGGTCCATATCGTCCCTAAAATGTATATTTCCATACTACGGCCTGCCGGCGCATGCGCCGAATGACGATATTCCTACCTCACATCCACCCAGTCGGATGCTCCCTCACGTGTGCTTCACATTGATATCTCACTCGACTCCAGCGGACCAATAGTGGCCCACCTAAACCACAACACGTCTATTTCCATTCCCTTTTCCAACAATTCCCTCTCTGCGCATGCGGAGAATGTTGAAAACGAACGGCACACTAGTCCAGGCGGATGCCCGTTCAAGTATCCTTCACATTGATACCTCACTCGATCCCATCGGCCCACTAGGGACTCACCTAGACCCCAAAACATCTATTTCCATACCCTTTTCCCCTCAATTCCCTGTCTGCGCATGCGCAGAATGTTGAACACGAACGACACACTAGTCCAAACGCATGTTCCCTCACGACTGCTTCACATTGATACCTCACTCAACTCCATCGGCCCACTAGAGACCCACCTCGGGCCCAAAACGTTCCTTCCAATGCACTTTTCCCACAATTCTCTGTCTGCGGATACGCAGAATGTCGAACACGGCCGACACACTAGTCCAGGCGGATGTCCCCTCACATATGCTTCACATTGATACCTCACTCGACCCAATCGGCCCACTAGGAACCCACCAAGCCCCCAAAACGTCTATTTCTATACCATTTTCCCCACAATTCCCTGTCTGCGCATGCGCAGTATGTTGAGAACGGCCGGGACACTAGTCCAGGCGGATGCCCCCTCACCTATGCTTCACATTGATACCTCATACGATTCCATGGGCCCATTAGGGGCTCACCTAGACCCCAAAACGTCTATTTTCATACTCTTTGTCTATTGCGCATGCGCAGAATGACGTCAGTTCCACGTCGCGCCCCCTCACATATGCTTCACATTGATACCTCACTCGACCCAATCGGGCCATTAGTGGCCCACCTATGCCCCAAAACGTCTATTTCCATACCCTTTTACCGCGCATGCACAGAATGACGATATTTCAACCCCACACTCAGCCCATCAGATGCGCCTTCACGAATGCTTTACATTGATACCTCATACGACCCAATCGGGCCATGCAGCGTATTTGAAGTCTGGGGACTACTTTTTCTCCGCGGAGGCAGACCGCGTCACCGCCAGATATGACCGCATCACCGCGGAGGAATACAAGGTCAAAGAACTATATAAAACTTGGCACCCATCCAATGCTGATGCAATCTATAACCTTTAGCTGTGGCGCCCCCTGTCGGAAGCTTCACGGGAATCAAGATTTACCTCCCTGGAAAAGTTGACCTTTTTCACCTGTCTACACTACTTCCGTCAAATATGCCGTATTCAGTCGGTCTACATACATACCAGTTCACACAAAAAACGTTCAATCGGTCTACATGAATATGTTGAGTAGATCAATGTAGAGTGTGTATAATTACACCAATCTTCATTTATATACGTGAAGATTTTGTATTTTAGTCCTATATAAATATCATTACATATACATTGCCACAAATGTTACAATATGTGATAAAACCATCCCATATATTGTAACCCAATATAACACGATTTCCTACATAACGACGCAATTCACACCATATTTTGTATTTTCCAATATATGTAACATGCTAATAATATTTTCATAAACTGCAGCTCATACATGTACCATCAACTAATGACAGCGTTCATTAGAAGGCCCGGCTTAAGCTACGTACACATGCATACGATTATCTGATAACGACAATGCGGCAACGACAATACGGCAACGACAAAAAAATCGATCGTAGGAAAATGAATTGGTCCGTACACATGAATGCGTAACGATTACGACAGTGCGATAAGACTATCCGGCAATGCGATACGATTATCCGTCTATTATTGGAATCGGTTCTGGAGCGATTTTTTGCCGTTGTCGGACATAAGTTGTGCGTTTTTATGACGTCACAGCAGCAACACACTCGCTTTTTAGGGCTTGTAGAGGTCAGTTGTCCATTGCGGTAAGAAATGTTCTCGTGTCGCATCCGCTTTTCTACTTATAGCCGTAGCCATGTGTACACCAACAACGCATTACCGTTGTCGTTGCCGTTGCCGTATTGTCGTTGCCGCATTGTCGTTATCGGATAATCGTATACATGTGTACGTAGCTTTAGTGTTTAATGTTTTGATATCAGTCATTCGAAGCTTCAGTTACGGTGGTACTCAGCCGTCTGTATATAGACTTCAGTATCGTTGTGTCTATTCATGCAATATCATATGCGCCTATTCACCCAAAATTATATGATCTAATGTCATATTTGCGTCCTCAATTTTACTCAGTATTTCGCATTATTCTTATATCTGAATATTTCCCATCGGCGTGCTACCAGCCAAGATCATATAATCCAATGACATATAGACACTTGTGGTTTCCCCCAGTATTTCCCCTTATTGTCCTACAACAAATGTCCCTGTATTTTCTCTTTTTCTATTATCCGCTCAACATTATGTAACTCAATTCTATGTTTTCACCTGAAATATCATCCAATTTTCCTATTTTTCCTCCAGTCAAACATTCAAGTATTACCTCTGGTTGTGCCTATTCGGCCAAGATCATATAATCCGATCTGTGCCATACAGACATCAGTAATTTTACCCGTTTTCCCTATTTTGCCAGTAAAATCATCATTAATCTCCCACTTTGCTTAACCACACATCCCAGCAATGCCTTTCTTGACTATTCATCTCAAATTTAAGCATATGGATACGACTGGGTAGGATTAATGTTGCGATGAGGCAGAGACTGTCGTGTAGATCGATCAAACACCAGTTAATTTCATCCAGTTTTTCTCCTATTTCCCTCCGTCACATATCCCCGCATTCCCCGTTTTTGTCTATTTCAACAAGACTCATATAATCCAGTCTGTATCACTGGCCATGGGGCTTTTGCAAATCACGTGTTTCACATCTCCATGGTGTTCGAATGCAATTTGGCATTCCACGCTTGACTAAGATACGCCTACATAGTCTGGGAATCGACCTGGAAATTCAGTTGGATACAGAAGAATGGTCATCTATTGGGATGTTCATCATCATGTTTTGCTGACTTCATTGGGAACTGTTGGCCGCCTCTTTCCTAGGGTATTTTTTATATTTTTATTTCAAACACACTAGAAATTGGTACTAACTGTCATACGAAATGGATATTTCGATTACTGACGCTGAATTTTTTTATGGACGACGGCTGGATATTGAATTTCGGTTTTCACGCTTGCTATTACTTAGGCATTAGTAAAACCAATCAGCATTACTCTATTCTCTTATCCGATTTTGCTTAATCCCATATCCCAGTATTCCTCTCTTCGCCTATCCACCCAATAGTCTCAACGTGACAGTTACTTTTTTTTAATGGCATTTTTGGTCGATTTTCCGGTAAGATTTTTCGAATGTTTTCGAAAACTGCATGCTAAATTAGTAAATATTAAATAAATGTGATGTGGAATAAAATAGTTTTTGCACAATTTTCTTCGTGGAAAAGTAGAAATTTTGAAGAAATATGACGAAAACATCACCTTTCTGGTACCCCACGTGGCAACCATCTTGAATTTACTCATGATCCTCTGCTTGTAGGGTTCAAAATGATCCCAATATCATTAACTATAAAGTCATGGATGTTCAGCTCTCCAATTTTTGTCGTTCCGGAGATAGCGCAGAAAGTTTGGTCGAGGGAGGGGCCTCCAAGGCCTGGTAGGCTTTTCGTCTGATAAACAACTGCGCATGGCTTTTCGTCTGATAAACAACTTTAGAGAAGCAATATTCATAACAGGGAGCACTTTAGTGTGGTATAATGGTGTAAACTACCCGAACACATGGCGCATGTATGGTATACCAAAGGAAATTTATGTTTAGTAGACGTTGGCTCGTATATAGTTCTTGTTACACATGAGGACGTGTACACATATATATCTCCAGATATACAAACTTCAAAGTATATATTTAGTAACAGTTGGTTGGTAAATACTTTTTTTATAAGAGAAAATGTTATGTATGTGATAAAGATACACACTGGGAAGTGTACGTATATATGTCCTCATATATACACAGTTTAAAATAGAATATGTCGCATAGAATTCAAATCGGTAACGTGATGTACCATATTCTACGTGCAGAGGGAAGAGCTACAGTCGGTACCGTCTCAGGCATGGATCACTCTGCAGAGACACGTATATGTATCGACCTGGCTGAATTCAAGTTATTCATGTCAAACAAGTCACACACATCCTTCAACAAAGTGCCCTTGGATTCATGGTATATGTCATAGTTCAAATCACCACATCATACATTCCCTGCATTGTCCAGTCGATTGGCAACAACGATTAAAGTTGTGGTCAGGCTAATTACTAGACAATTACTAAAGTGGTTGATGTGAATAGGTCGGTATTTCCTTACACAAGTAGAGGGAATGTGATTAAACTTTCAAACTCATTACGGGTCATATAGGTTATATGGAGGTTGTATGGAGCTATTAAACTAATATATGCAATACAGAATTGGGTATATTACAAAGTGAGTGAATGAGTGAGTGAATATGATTTAACGACGGTCGCTTTCAACTATATTTCACTCATATGACGACATTGGGTCCGATTTCTTTTCACACCCGGGAACCCCACGGGTAGGGTCCTATTCCTTTTTCACACACGGGAACCCCACGGGTGGGGTGGTGGTATATAATAATAATAATAATAATACTTTATTTCAGACTCAGTGGTCCATACATAGTGGGATGTAGGCTATTTACAGGGACTCACAATGGTCCGTACAGTCTCTCCCTCCATTCGGCTTGTAACAGTGAGAAGACAGTTAGGTCACAATTCTGTAGTGTGATGAGCAACGCATTGTCAGAGGTCTCAATTCTCTCTTTAAATCGGAAGACAGACTTGCGTATCAATTCTCCAAATGACATAATACTATTGGTTACAAACATGTTACTAGCACTACAGTCTCGCCTATAACACATAAGCCATCTAAATGAGTTATTATACATAATACGTAAGCTATTATAGTTTTTTTTTGGTATAGGAATGCCACAGCTGACAACAGTAAATATTGGAACAGTAGGCACGGAACAGTGCCTCTTTAACAAAATTCGTACATGCATGGAATTTCCTTAGCAGGACATTGGCCCGTATACATAGCTTCCTTTTCTGATGTTCAATGTCCTTATTGTCAGTTAGGTCATATGACATAACATGGCCTAAGTAGCAGTAATTCTCCACATATTCAAGGGCAATGCCATTAAGTTTAACAGACGGAATGTTGCACAACTTGTAACCCTTGGGTTTAAAGAGCATACATACTGTTTTCTTTGTATTGTATATAATATCGTGTGAAGATGAGTATATCTCACATTCATTAAGTAAAATCTGCATCGATCTAGCTGATGGACAGATCAAACACATATCATCAGCATATATTAAGTGATTGATAAAAACACCAGCTATATTACAGCCCACTTTGGCTTCAGACAGTCGTATGTCAAGCTCGTGTAAGTATACGGCAAAAAGAGTTGGAGAGAGAACTCCACCCTGCCTGACACCATTAGTCACACAGAAGGGGAGAGAATACGCACTCCCCCATTTGACAGAAAACTGTTGCACGCTAAACCAATTATATACAATGTTAATAACATACATGGGCACTTTTCTATCAATAAGTTTTTTTAGCAGAGTCCAGTTATTAACCCTGTCGAAGGCTTTGGACGCATCCATGTAGCAGACATAAACTGGGCTAACATTAGTACAATAGAAATTAATTACTTCTTGTAATACATAAATGCACTGGTCCGTAGATCGACCTGCTTTGAAGCCAAACTGAGCATCGGACGTATACAGATGCGATTCACATAACCGCAAAATGAGTTTTTCAACAAGTTTGGAAATGACAGTGGCCACAGCTATAGGTCTATAGTTATCCGACTGTGTTATATCACCAGATTTGTTTTTCACTATAGGAGTGATAACAACGTCAGTAAGCTCATTTGGCAAACAACTATGACGGAACATACAGTTAATACAAAGGAAAAGGTGTATACATAACTTGTCAGAGGCGAATTTATATAACAAAACAACGTAAGAAACAGAATATTCCATCTCCCTAATAATGAAGGAATAATCTATCAAACATTGGTATGCGAAAATTATAACTATGAAGAGTAATAATAATGAGTCAGAAGTGATGAAAAGGAATAACAATAATACCAGATAAAAATAGAATGATACAAGATAATGAGAAGTGCTCTTATTTGCAATATGATATGGGGATTTTCGTGTCCGCTCAGTTGGGCGAATCCTGGACAAGATGGCAGGGCAAAATTTAAATATTTAAAGATATGGGAATTAGAAGTTTTCTGTCAAATGTGTGCATTTTGAGGAAAAACTAACATAATAGAATAAAAAATAAATAAAAGATAATCCCAAAAATGGACTGAAAATGTATGTTATTGTATGACGTTACTGTGACGCCATAAGAGAAACCGAAGCAATTCTCCTGACGTTTTCATTTGGAAGTTGACCGGGATATATAGTCTGTTAAGGTGTATTTTAGACATGGCAGTCTCCAAGGGGGTTGAAGGCTGTTCTCCTTCGAATATTGATCGGCCTACATATGTTTCATGCCAATTCTGATGATTTCATCTTAAGTTGTTTTTGTCCAGATTACATGACCAAGGTCGACTGTCATAATAGTTGAAAATCTGCATTCGGCCGGACATTACGCTTGCACGAATACTTCTACAAAACAGGGGATATCCGAGAAGATTCCAAAATTAGCAATAAAGGCAAATTTAATCTGAGAAGAAGACGAAATGTTCATTTGGATAACCATGCGGATTTTATTTCTAAATTCGAATGGAAGATTGATAGTATCACACAGAGGTATAGGCTAAAAATAACGAGAAGCTTTGAAACAGTTACAGGGTAATAAAAAAAGTAATTATCAAGGATCTTGATAGAGACGGAATTTTTTATGCGAGGAAGATTTTTATGCGGGGAAAATTACAAAATTGACCGAAAAGGAAGAAGAAGAATTTATGAAAAAAATAAAGTTATTGACAGTAAAGCTTAAGACTCATCCAACTAAAAAGGAGATAGATGCCACTTAGCGATAAATATATGCCATATGTAGAACCTCGTTTCCCTTAGAATAATTCAGAGATAGTTTCGTCCCCTAGTCGGATGTCGTCTATCTCGATTCTCGTTTAAATATAAAGGTGACTTTACGCCGCGGTAATTAACTAGCTTTAAATATCGCAAGAGAGTCATATACTCTCTATTTTCACGAATTCAGACGTTCTGAATCAAGCTCGTGCGGATGATTTGCTGCTCCAGATGAGAGTTTTGATTAGCCTTGTTTACTTTCCCGAGCGTATGTGTATTGCTGAACGAAAAAGACACATACATATACTTCACTGTACATGTATACATGCATTAATACAATCCTATATGTGTATACTAGTCCAGGAGCCATTACTTGCTGGGCCTTCGCCCAACCAACTTCACATAAAAGGTCGGACTGTATATACTGATAGGGCAACCATCCCTGAGCATTCCAAGGAAAGGTATCAAGTTAAATTGTGGAAAAGCTTTGTCTTCAAGCCAATGCTTTTCATAGAGGTCAGTTCGCAATATTCTCTGAAATCAAGAATATGGCTTGGAGATGTATGTCATAAAAAAATGATTAAAACCATAACGTCAACTTCCGGAAACAGTTCCCTTGATACCAGAAGCTGTTCGTTTGCATAAGTGCAGCACTAAGAATATTTAAATAAACACAAATTTGAAAAAGTACCCCAATACATGTATATCGTCAGTGTAGAAATACATGTAGAAGGTGGGTGATGTAACATTTCCAAGTGTATGTTTGTGCAAAATGTTTTATTTTCTGCTAATTTATTGTTGGTAAATGAACAATTTATCTTTCAAAATATATATGAGCAAGTGGCATATTATATACGTACAACAAATTTAATTACTCCAAATTTCCCATGCCTTTAATACGCATGCCAATATCAGCAAATCTGATGCAGCTGCATACAGCAACGGCTTTGGCGTGTGGGTTGCATACATGGCATGGTTTTGATGATGGACCTGCTATCACCAGTGCTGAAGGAAGATTGTAACCCTTGTCTTTCCATCCCTGGCCCGAAAGGTCTGGTGTGATTAGTCCGGGAGCTTTTCAATTCTCGGCTTACTCTGTAAGAACCTGACACTGTCGATGTGTTACCACCCTGATGGGCGCGAGTTTACAGACTGGATCTAAACGGCTCACGTTTTTTCAGGGTGATAGTTTGCTCGGATGCCTTATAAAACCCAAACAAATGTTGTGTCTGGACATGGTTGTATTTGCAGAGAGAATCTTATCCTGTCAGTGTGTGGTGGGCAGAGAGTTTGCAATGCTTTGGACCCAGTTATTCTGTTGTGGAATTCAGTGGTAGGACTGTCATTTTCTCATTCCATTGCTTTAAAACGGGCGATGTGAAGAAGACCACATCAACGTTTAGTGACGGCTGCAGGTCTTTATAATTCCACATGTCCCATGCCTGATTGGGTGGCATCATCCGTTTCCCTCTATGACTTCATACATACATGTATCATTCGACGACCCGAGCATACAAACCACATTGATCACTAATTGAATGTCTGATGTCAGTCTATAGCATTTAACATAGTTACATATCCACAGAGAGTAAGCTGTTACGTGGCCCTTGGCCACTTCAAAGACAGATTCATGTGCACTGGCGAATGAGATCTAAGAGAAACATCTTGCACTAAAACTGAAAATTCGAAACTGCAAAACGCCTCTTCCAATCCAGTGCCATCGGGAACCCAGGAAACGTCCGTTTCTATCTCAGAGCATGTACCAGAGGGACCAGAAAGACCTGCAGCTTTGTCTTGACGTATTTGGAGGAGGCTTCTTATTATAAGATGCATTGTCCAACCGTGCTCTTTCGAAGGCACATATATGAACAGAGCTGAGGTAAAGCTAATACCAATCCAATAGCTAGATCCATAATATTGCGTTTCATCCCCTGCTTCCCACAAATTACAAGCGTCTGATCCGTCATTCAAAATTCAGCCGTCGTCCATTAGAGAATATCCGCGTCCATAATCCAAAGACCTATTCCATATTCCATATAACAGTATTAGCACCAAATTCAAAAAGACAATCATAGTATACATAAACATAGGCTTGTTTCCTGCAAGAGAGAAGCGGTCAACAGTTTTCAATGATGCCGGCAAGACATCATGATGTTGTATAATGTTGTAGAGCTAATATATATAGTTGTATTAGCACCAACATTAGCATAGTTCTTTATCTCAGTCGAAGAAAAATGTAAATATGTAAAAAGTATGGAAACATAATTTCATATTACATAGTAAGAACTGAAATTCACATGGCGAAAATATAATGAATTACTCGTATAAGTATAATTCTGCTCTAAGGGATTACAGGTATTAAATAGTTATCAAAATGTAAAGAATACTATTAACAATATAAAAATATAAATATATAAAAAAAAGTGTGGAAGCAAGCATTCATATTATTTATAATTATTGACCCTCACGTAGTGAAAATAAAATGACGTATCAGTAAAGTAAAATTCCGCTGAAAGAGATACAGTCAAGATATTACAAATATTAAAATGGCTGTTTATCACAGATATTATGCAGTGCACTCAAAGTTGTTTAGTGGTTGCACAGTTACATTGTTCGAAGCCCGTCCATATTTCGATCAAAACTTAAATCTGGGTAAAATTATATAACCTGCAATCCTCAGGTCATAATGGTGATTGGGGGGAGTGAATAACTCTCCGGAGAAAGACTGTTAAGAGCCCTGTAGCTCTCATTGGCGATTCCACTTTTTGTCTCCCCTGTTTTAGTGACATGGTAGGCGTGGGGACATTTAAAGGCTCTAACCCTTTTCTGTTTTTTTATAATTATTGCTCAAAATAAAAGATTTATAAATTAAATGTTTGATCATTTCATCTAAATGCTTGGGGGAGGAGACAATATACATAATTCTCGTCCAGCTTTACCGCAAATTTCGATCAATGTGTCATTTGAATGTTAATTTCTGTCAAGGTCAACCCCGAGAAGATTTACCAACTTTTCATTTCAAATTGTTTAATCTTCTATATTGATGGTTACATCTTCATTGCCCTGAACACTTACCATGCACCAAATTTATCAGGATTTGCCTCCACTGTATTGCTAGAAAACTTTTCAAGAGTTATGGCAGTTTTAAGTGTAAGATTTTTGTAACTGTCTGGACGTTCTTACCCACGGTTGATATTATTAGTTATACGTCGCCCTTCCGGGGTAATACGGGATGAGATTTGGTTTCTCTCGCCATATTTTTCCGAGGCGCAGCCGAGGAAAAATATGGCGAGAGAAACCAAATCGAATCCCGTATTACCCGGAAGGGCGATGTATAACGAATTTATCATATCTCAGAGCATTAAGAATCACTTTGGACTTCAAGGCCGACATAATGGAACGGACTTCGATCGGACTTGCACTGGTTTCAGAACGATCCACAGCATGCACCGGAAAAAATGAACACAAAGACAAATGTATCATTTTTACAATCCTCATCTTTAAAACGTACTAAGGGAGGAGCAAAGATAACGATAACATATACTGTAATCCGTGAACACTGAACCCGGTTTCCGTGTGAAATACCGGTGGGCTTCGGTGATAAAGAATGAACAATCTAACTTCAAATTCAGCTTCATCTCTTATGTTCTATTCTGAAAATCAGAAACGTATAAAATACTGGAACATTAAGCTTAATCTCAATTTCATATTTAATATTTAATAGCCATCGACGAGTATAATATCTAGATTATATACCTTTTGTTAATAAATACATCGAAAGACCCGTTCCGGATTCACATCTGTTGCGTGGATATGTAAGTTTCAAATACACGTGTGAACTGTTACATTTCCATTCTGTCTATAATTCAACACCGTGTCACTCGACAGTGTCACTTGTGTCATGTTTCCATAACATCACACAGGAGAAGGACCAACATGAACTGACTTAAATTTACAGTTCGAGAGAAAAATCGGAAAAATCAAACTGTCCTGCACAATTTGGCAGAAGTATAGGTATTTGCTTCATTTTCGCACGATCATGTTGATTGCATTTATTGTGCAGTTATTGAACATTGGCGCTGAGGGATTTGCGGCGACCAGGATAGCTGTGGGAATGTCACACGATGTGGGCGGGACAGCGGTGCTGTCGAATTCACAAAACAGCTGATTAAGATCAAAATCAAAGTCGTCGGCATGGCCTTCTGCTCGTACATCCTGGGTGTGTAACACGGCCGACGTGGCATCATTTGACGTGGGTGCAGGGTACTGAGAAGATGATGTCACAGTTTCTGCAGGATGGGGTTTGACAAGAACATTTACTGGAAGTGTATGCGTACCGGTATTCGTCTTTCGGGTTGAACCCATCGTGTCAGGAAAGGCTACTGACGCAACCGTGTGGCCCATTTGCAGTTTCTCGCCATCACTTACTCGCTGGTAAACCGACAGCGACGAGACAGATCTGTGACCTGCGACAGCCATTATTTGAGATGCTGAATAGTCGTTTCTACCAAGGATGGTGATGCCGGTTGCTCGTATACTGTGGTTAGTGTATGGTTCAGAAAGTTTCAGACGAGTGCCCAGGTTGGTCATGAAGGCTGCCAAGCGGTGTTTCCCAATAGGTTTGTTATAATACCAAACTTTATCGTCGTCGAGGAAACTATCAACCGGGTACTGCCACAATCGATCACATTTCGGATGGAGTTTGGAGATATAACTTTCGAATGAAGCAACAGGACAGAACGGGGAACCTTCTTCTTCAGGCATGAATCCGGTAACACCCTCTTTTTGCTGGGCCCGGCGATTTTTTGTGAGTTCATCCTCCTTTTTTTTCACATACCTCTGCCCAGTTTTCGGGTCCCGCTTGATGATGAATGTGTTTTTTGTCATCTTTTCCATATTCTCCACTCCCCTTCTAAAGAAGAACAGACGTACATCGAACTGAACTTTATTTGCAAGCCCAGTTGGGGTTTTTGGGGACATGAGAACAGACTTGTAGAGTTTACAACGATCGGACTCGTTTATGGGCTCATAATGATCGGTGTCGCCTTTTCCAGATGCCTTCAACTCTGCAAGTGCGGGTTTGAAGCACTCGTTGGCTTCATTAAACTCCGAATTTCTAATCAAATCAAAAGTTTTCAAATACGGTGGGGCCTTCAGGTAACGATTCAGAGAATGTCGAAAGTTTTCGAGAGTGGATGTTTTGTACAATTCTCCGTCTTGTTTTCGGGCATCCAAATAAAAATGACTGAGTACCTCTGCTAACCTCTCGGCCGAGAATCCTTCGAATTCTTCACTCTGTCCCTTCTCTTTCAGGTAATACTTCAAAGTTCTGGCGGACGCTTTGTTCGATTTTTTTGTGTTGCTGGGAATAATATTAGCCCGCTTTTCAACAACTTCATCGTCCGTGTGAGACGCGAAACGTTTGCCTGATTCAGCCATTTTGTTTAGCAGACGATGGAATCTAGTGAACACCTGTTCGTTGCCCTTGGCGACGGGGGTATACGATATATATTCGACCAGCAAGTTGACAATACAGCATCACACATGAGGTCTGTCAGCCAATCAAAAGTCTACATGCTTCTCTGAGATATGATAAGGTGTTATAACAGGCATATTGCATGGTAATAACAGGCCTCGATATTACCTCGAGTTCTCTGCCTGGAATTGGTAACTGCAGCAGCAGCCTATAACATATATCGAAACTTGGGCATGCACCCGTGGGTGCAGTCTTTGCCTACTGTACGTTCGTACTCAAGAGGCTGGTACGCATCCAACGGCGTAAGTTATGTTTGTTCTGCCAGAGCACATGGGAGATTAAACGGCATTGGCTGTTGATATGGGACTGAGACACAGCTGTAATGTTAGAGCGCCCATCCTGCAGATCACGGCTCGCCAGCCGATACAATTTTACCATGGCTCGGGGTAGCACTGTCAAATATAGTCTGCTATATCTAAACAAATAGAGATAATTGTATCCATTTCCAGATCGGCCCTGGTATCAGCCCGGGACCCCATATCAGCCAGAAGCCCGAAGCCCGGGGGTTTCACCTTGTGATAATCTATTTATCACATATTTATAGATGAATGGTATCATTATAATTGACAAAACAAGTAGGCATAGATTTTAGTTTTACATGAAAGTGTTTCATCGGAGATTGGACCTCGGTAAAATGCAATCAGTGTTGCGAAAATTTCTTCGTCCCATTTTGATGATACACCAGAGCGAAAAGGTTCAAATTCATGATCGATTATCGAATGACTACACATTCTTCAAAAAAATTAATGCGTAGCAAGATCCAGCTGAAAAGCAGAAAATTGCTCTGTCAGACTGCGGAGATAATAGACTCTATCGCCTTTTCAGTTTTTTTGCAACTGCGCAGCTTTTCGTGAACTTCCTGTTTGTACCAAATCCGAAGGTTTTAACGTTCGAGAGATAGACCGAGTGTTGAAAAACTGTGTCATTCCACACTATCAACGGGACTAAATGCCCAGTATCACAGACAGATATGTGATCAATATTCGTTTTCTGAAATATATTTACCTCTACAGACTTTCTCTTATGTGTCACCTTTCCTATGATGTAAATTAATATAATTTATTATTTTGGCAAATTACGTCAAAATTTGATTTAAAAGTTGTAGTTCAGTGAATCCCTTCTCCATGTTAACTAAATGAGGTCGGCTTGATGGACGGAATAGATGTAACAAAGATGATTTCTTTTCACTCACTTGCGCTACCAATGGAAAATTTATTTATCCCCCACCAGAGAGATAGAGGTTTGCTGGGCAAGTCTATGTAATCATATTTCTCTTCTCACTCCCCTTATATGCGTTGTAATTATATTTGTTCAGACATGAAGAGAAATTACGTCAAAACAATTTTGAAAGTGAGCGATATTCAACTGTTTTGAAGGACACACAGTCGGCTGCATACCAACTTGTTTGTGACTGGCCAAGAGCTGATATGTTGAGCAGTGACCGCTAGTAGATACATGGTCGGCTTAGCGCACGTATGGCAAGCCGTTTTACTTTTTATTCGGCATTTGCTGATATCATTAAATATTTGCTGATATCTTCAAATGATTTGCTGATATCATCAAATGATTTGCTGATATCATCAAATCAGTCGATTTGCTGATATCACCAAATGATTTGCTGATATCACCAAATGATTTGATGATATCAGCAAATCATTTGATGATATCAGCAAATCATTTGCAGATATCAGCAAATCGACTGATTTGCTGATATCAGCAAATCATTTGATGATATCATTAAATATGGCGGAACGTGAAAATAAGCCTAAATGTTAATGCCTGCTCCCTTCTCATCCTGTTTGATAATTTATACCTACTGGTATTTGGGTAAAGCTATCTTCCGACAAATCACATGCAATATTTATTACTTAAAGAATCAGACAATAACAATGAAACGCAACTACAGTGGCCTGGGTGATGTAGGTAATATGTTTAATAGCCACCGCTATCAAACCTCTAGTATATAACATACGCCAAAGTAAACTAATAAATGACAAATAGAATCACGAATATAAGGCCATTCGAATAAATATACCGTAGGGAAGATAAACTTTTCCATCGTGAGTTATTGACAAGTATATACAAATTCATTAGATCAGCATTTGAGTATAAAGGGGCTGAGGCGAAAGGGGAGTTGTAATGATTTCGGGAAAGCCTGCCAGCATGGAGCATGGTATATTAAGGCCGAACTGATTGTCGTACTCCATGACTGGTTAGCTTTTAGGGCAGGAGATAAGGCATACCCGCACGTACATTAATAAATTAATCTCTATGACCCTTTTCTGACCCGTAACAGGAGACAGCTCTCACCGTGAGGACAGAACTAACCAAGCTTCAATGAAGCCATATGGCTTCTTCTGATCTGTATATGATATGGGTACTTGTGTAATCGAAAAGTCCTAAAGCCGGTACAGATTGAAACAGTTGTGTGACGTTATTTATCTAAGCATGTCCCCTGTAAACTCAGTATGATCTCAAGCGCTATTTGTCGAACATTTCGATCACTTTTCAATTCTGTGTTATATCTATGTTGACCTTACGGGGGGGGAGGGGATGTACACAGAAACTCGTGTACGAGGTAGGCCCACCACAGTGGTTAATGGCCAGGACGTAAAGGTCAACCTCTGCTAATGAGAGCAGAAATTGTGGAGCGAGCCTGTGAAACGGGACATGCGCTGTGAGGAAGTTTACTGTCATTCTGAACAGGGAGCCTTCCACGTTATGGTTCCTACTTTGACCTTTCGCCATATTTAATGATATCATCAAATATAAAGTATTTGCTGATATCATCAAATCATTTGATGATATCAGCAAATCAATTGCTGATATCATCAAATCATTTGATGATATCAGCAAATCATTTGCTGATATCAACAAATAAAGCGTATTTGCTGATATCATCAATTGATTTGTTGATATCAGCAAATCATTTGATGATATCAGCAAATCAATTGCTGATATCATCAAATGATTTGGTGATATCATTAAATATTTTATGATATCATTAAATATTTCATGATATCAGCAAATATTTGATGATATCACCAAATACTGAATAAAAAGTAAAACGGTAAATCGAGAGCTGAAACTCCGTGACTTTTTCGATTATCATATTGGGGTCATTTTGAGCCTATTTGCATGACCCCCCGAGCAAAGGATCATGGGTAAATTCAAAATGGCGGCCATGTGGGGGTACCAGAAAAGTGATGTTTTCGCCATATTTCTTCAAAAATTACGCAAAAATTCAGCATGTTGATTCAACGCGATTCTATGCATTTTTCTGAAACATATGTCTTAGCATCACCAAAGAACACCCCCTGATTTGTTTCCCCTCCCTTCCTTCCCCCATTAACCCTACCAGGCCTGGGGGAGGGGGGGGGGCCCAAAATGCCCTCATACCAAACTTTCTGCGATATCTCCGACACGCCAAAACATGGAGAGCTGAAACATTCGTCACGTTATAGGGTATCGTATTGGGGCTATTTTGAGCCTACTTGCATAACCCCACGAACAGAGGATCATGGGTAAATTCAAATTGGCGGCCATGTGGGTACCAGAAAAAGTTATGCTTTCGTCATATTTCTTCAAAATGTTTGCTTTTAGTGGGTAAAACTTATTTTATTTCATATCAGATTATTATTTACTAATTTATCATGCAGTTTTTGCGAAGAAAAAACAAAAATAAAAGAAATCGACAATTTTGATCGAAAAATCGTCCAAAAATGCTCTTTTTGAAAATGACGTCACAGTGACGTCATCATGGCGGCCATCTTGAATTTTTTTTACATTTTCTGGTAGAGCTTGACCCAAAGATATAGTGTGGTAAGTTTCAGCCCTCTAGCCCTAGCGATAGCGAAAATATATAGGGGGACACTTTCCGCCTCCCCCCCCCCAGGCTGCGGTACACCCCAAATCGCCCAGGCCAGATAGGGTTAACATCTCTGCATATATCAACGGCTTTTCCTGATTCTATTGGTAAAATAGATCGATTCCTTTCTAGATTTAGGGTAGTGCATGATGTTTTCATAGGCGTGCCCATTGTTATTTTTACGCACAGTTATTGTGGGAAAGTTTATAAATTTTAAAATATAAACTTCCCGTCACTAATTGTGCGTGAAATAACCATTGAGCACGCCTATGAAAACATTATTTCTTAAGAAAAAGTAGAACTTGAGAGTTAATACGTGAATATAATATGTTAAATCACTGGGGGAAAAAAAGAAGCTCTTGCACAAATAATTTGTCCCAATCAGTGACATATTTTTTTTGCTGTGGCTCACAAATTCTTCAATTCCAAACAAGTGTAAACCAGAAGTATCATCTCCACAGGATAGATGCGGAATATTGGCTTAAATCTGCTTACCCTTCTCGCTATGCTTAATTTATTACACATCCTCTCATCTGGTATCTGATCAGACGTATCCCAAATACTCGTTGGGAAACACCTGACATTTGCTGTCCAGAAATGACTCTTCCTATTTTCTTCAAAGTTAATTGTATTTCACTCTGGTCAAGGTGTGAAATTAGAGGTAACAATATGTACAGGTTTGAGAACAGAGCTGGCCGAAATTTATAATATTTATAATAACATAAATAAATGGTCCAAATACATCGGATTGGAATATCTGTTTAAAGATGCAGGTAGTTGAATCAGTCGATTTCCTGATATCACCAAATGATTTGCTGATATCACCAAATGATTTGATGATATCAGGCAATCATTTGATGATATCAGCAAATCATTTGCAGATATCAGCAAATCGACTGATTTGCTGATATCAGCAAATCATTTGATGATATCATTAAATATGGCGGAACGTGAAAATAAGCCTAAATGTTAATGCCTGCTCCCTTCTCATCCTGTTTGATGATTTATACCTACTGGTATTTGGGTAAAGCTATCTTCCGACAAATCACATGCAATATTTATTACTTAAAGAATCAGACAATGAAACGCAACTACAGTGACCTGGGTGATGTGGGTAACATGTTTAATAGCCACCGCTATCAAATCTCTAGTATATAACATACGCCAAACTAAACTAATAAATGACAAATAGAATCACGAATATAAGGCCATTCGAATAAATATACCGTAGGGAAGATAAAATGTTCCATCGTGAGTTATTGACATGTATATACAAATTCATTAGATCAGCATTTGAGTATAAAGGGGCTGAGGCGAAAGGGGAGTTGTAATGATTTCGGGAAAGCCGGCCAGCATGGAGCATGGTATATTAAGGCCGAACCGATTGTCGTACTCCATGACTGGTTAGCTTTTAGGGCAGGAGATAAGGCATAGCCGCACGTACAATAATAAATTAATCTCTATGACCCTTTACTGACCCGGAACAGGAGACAAAGCTGAGACAAACAGTTGCGTGACGTTATTTATCTAAGCATGTCCCCTGTAAACTCAGTATGATCTGAAGCGCTATTTGTCGAACATTCCGATCACTTTTCAATTCTGTGTTATATCTATGTTGACCTTGCCGGGGGGGGGGGGGGGGTGTCCGGTCGGATGACTCGTATCACACTGTGGACGTAACTTCTTCAGGTAGGCCCACCACAGTGGTTAATAGCCAGGACGTAAAGGTCAACCTCTGCTAATGAGAGCAGAGATTGTGGAGCGAGCCTGTGAAACGGGACATGCGCTGTGAGGAAGTTTACTGTCATAATGAACAGGGAGCCTTCCACGTTATGGTTCCTACTTTGACCTTTCGCCATATTTAATGATATCATCAAATATAAAGTATTTGCTGATATCATCAAATCATTTGATGATATCAGCAAATCATTTGCTGATATCAACAAATAAAGCGTATTTGCTGATATCATCAATTGATTTGCTGATATCAGCAAATCATTTGGTGATATCAGCAAATCAATTGCTGATATCATCAAATCATTTGGTGATATCATTAAATATTTGATGATATCAGCAACTATTTGATGATATCAGTAAATCATTTCATGATATCAGCAAATATTTGATGATATCACCAAATACTGAATAAAAAGTAAAACGGCTTGCCATACGGCCGCATCGTCTCCATAAACAATGCGAGGGTCTGTTACCGGCTTTACACAACAGACATATGTTTAAATGGTTTGCCTGCTTAGGTTTTTGGTGTTGATGGTTTCATGCTGGATAAGGTCTTTGTCGTGAAAATTCGTATTGACGGATTTGGATTAATCGCTGGTACTGAGGCTTGTTAGTCAATAAGCGTCAGAACATTGGTTTTGACGCTTGTACTGTTCTCCATACATATCTGAACGAATGGTAAAGAGAATCTCGAATTTTAGCACCAAATGCATAAACCAGTTTAAGTCCAAAGTTAGCTATTCGAAAACGGTCAACATATTATTCAAGCATGTTTACCGAGCATAATAATGTCCTATAATAAAGTTATGAAGACCTCATTATCAATAATAATGTTCTGACGACCGCGAATGACAGACCTTACAGGTGAATTTCACTAAACGTTCGAGGGGAACATGTCTCTTGTTTGGCTTGGCTCACTCCCAGAGTATGGGGGGATCTCAAGTGCCATGGCGGTAACTGACACGTCACGCATGCTCAGTAAGTCTAGCGATTACCTGGTGATATAAATATTCCCAAACATTGTTGTTGGAGATAACAACAGTAAATCAATACCTCTGATGTGGTGACAATACAAATGTGCTATGCCAGGTGAAACGCAAAACGTTCCAATAGGTTGGTTGAGGGAAACAGGTTCTGCCCAGCTGTAGTCCAAAATATCTCACAGAATTGTGCCAGAAAGCCCTACCCAGTGTGTTATTGGCCATGTTGGTAGGCGAATAAAATAAAACACCATTACATACACCAAACAAAACCTGTGTGTGGTGGGGGGGGGGGGGTTATTAGTCAACAAGAACAAAAACGATGTGTATTAGCAAGTACGTTGGAGTTCTCCTTTTTATCCGTCAGGCAGCATATATCACAATTCAGATGACATATTCAAGCAAAGAGCTGTGCTTCGTATAGACAAATTTTACATCGTTCGATGGAGGAGGCAGGACACATAAGTAGGCGCCGTCGTCACACCACGCTCTCATCATCGTCTTTTATAACTCGTTTTCTTGGAAAATCCAATAAACTTCACTTTCAACAGAACGAAAAATGTTTGAAATGCATACAGCTGATATTTTCTGGTTTGTCCTCTTCAGGAAAAACAGCCTATATCCCAAATTTCAAATGGTATTTCCAGATTGACCGTAACCCGAATAAAATATCCCGCCAGAGTGTTCGTGAACAAGCGAGACTTCCTCGGCAGGCCTGAGTTACTCTCAAGCTGAAGCCAACTCACATTTGACTTGAGGCCCACAGAAGCTCGTTGCTGTTATTAATTGGTTAACTAGAATGATTAAGGGACGAGGTAGTAAAGAAAAGTACTTGTAGCTGCGATTTGACCCAGTTGACGAATAATTCGGGCCTGGTGAGGAAATCTCGCTCGTTGTCTGACACTCCGACGAGACATTTTATCCGGGTTATCTCCTTCTTCATTTACATACTCTCTCGACTTATCCCAACCCCCACTCATATCAACCTAATTAACCAATCAACAACGGTAACGAGACCCGGTGTTTGGCGCTATATTTCGTAACTGTCTAATTCCTCTTCGCCCAGAGACTAGGGCCGCGAGAAGGTTGATCCTCCATGCCCCCCAGTTCCCACATCTGAATCTCCCCATCCCGAATAATATGTATATAGTTTGAAGGGATTATATCGATCTCTACAGAAGGGAGAAACAAACTTACATTTTGACAGTATAGTCCACATTTGATAGAGGGGAAAACTCAAATTGCATAGGGGGAGAAAACTGTACATTAATAAGGTTCTGCCTTAATATATACTGTGAAGAGATCGCAGAGAGAAAAACTTACCTTTTGACAGTACGACAGTACGACAGTACGACAGATCAGGTTAAATGGAGGGAAGAAACTCTAGTGTATACTGCGAAGGTATAAAGAGCAGAAATTTTATCTCATGATAGTTCCACCGTCCGACAGAGTCAATATAAATGTAAGTTAATAGGTAAGTTTTTCTCTCCGCGATCTATTCGGTGTATAACTTGAGGTAGAGTTTTCTCCCCTTAATAAAGTTTGATGACTCGGACTGTCGGACTATCGTGAGCTAATTTTTCTCTCTTCCATACATTCGCAATAATTTAATCAATTAAGGTAGCGTTTCTTCCCCTCTATAACCCTCGATTACTCGGACTGTCGTGAGGTAAGTATGGCGCTACGTTTCGTAACTTGTGTCTAATTCCGCTTAACCCGGGGCTAGGGGCCGTATGAACCCATGTACTTCAAGATCCTCATGGTACTGATATGAACAGTCACAATCAAAGCGTGACTGAGATACATCATTCTTTAGATGACTTACAACGAATATTATGGATTAAGAATACTGATCAGCGATACGGATTTGATATTTTTGGAACATCATGATGTATTGCCGGCATCATTGAAAGCTGTTGACTGCTTCTCTCTTGCAGGAAACAAGCCTATGTTTATGTATACTATGATTGTCTTTTTCAATTTGGTGTTAATACTGTTATATGGAATATGGAATAGGTTTTTGGATTATGGACGCGGATATTCTCTAATGGACGACGGCTGGATTATGAATGACGGACTAGACGCTTGTAATTACCTCCACCATACCTTCGCAATAAAATTAGAGATTTTTCCGCTCCATTAAATTCGATCTGTCGGCCTGTCATACAGCTAAAAGTAAAGTTTTTCTCTCCGCGATCTCTGCTCGGTATAAATTGAGGTAGAATTTCCTCCCCTCTATAACGTTCGATGACTCGGACTGTCGTTTTCTCTCTTACATACATTCGCAATATACATTATACTAGTGTTTTCTCCCCTCTATCCAATATGTTCTGTCGGACTGTGGTACTGTCAAAAGGTAAGTTTTTCTCTCTGCGATCTCTTCACGATATAAATTACGGGAGAATTTCCTCTCCTCTATGAAGTTCGATGACTCGGACTGTCGGACTCTCGTGAGCTAGGTTTTCTCTCCTGCATACCTTCGCAATATGCAATATAGTAGAGTGTTCTCCCCTCTATCAAATTCGATCTGTCGGACTGTCCTACTGGCAAAAAGCAAGTATTTCTCTTCGCGATCTCTTTTCGGTATAAATTAAGGTAGTGTTTCCTCCCCTCTATAAAGCTCGATCACTCGGACTGTCGGACTGTCGTGAGGTCAGTTTTATCTCATACCTTCGCAATATACACTAGAAAAGAGTTTTTCCCCTCTATCAAAGTCGATCTGTCGGACTGTCCTACAGTCAAAAGATTTTCTCTCCGCGATCTCTTCTCGGTATAAATTAAGGTAGAGTATCCTGCCCTCTATGAATTACAACACATACAAGGGAAGTGTGAAGAGGTGTCGACATACTGACAGAGTCACATGGCTTCACAGTATAGTCTTCTGGTTAACCTATTCTAAAGCACATACCAAGAATTTAACGATTCGTGATATGTGTTGTATCTCAGGTACGCTTTTATTGTACCTGTTCATGCGGCAACTTGGATGACATGACCACACGGCCCCTAGCACCGGCATAAGCGGTATTAGATACAAATTTAGAGAGCTAGGATATTATAGTATTATAGTTCGATATTATAGTTCTTTGACTCGGTCTGTCGCAATGTCTTGCGCTAAGTTTTCTCTCCTTCATACCTTCGCAATATTCATTAAATTAAAGTTTTCTCCTGTCTATCAAATTTGATCTGTCTGACTGTCGTGCTGTCAAAAGGTAAGTTTTTCTCTCCTCGATCTCTTCTCGGTATAAATTAAGGTAGAGTTTACTCCCCTCTATGAAGTTCGACGACTTAATGTCGGACTGTCATGAACTAAGTTTTCTCTCACGCATACCTTCGCAATATACATTTTAGTACAGATTTCTCTCTATCAAATTCGATAGAGCGGATTGTCGTACTGTCAACAGGTAAATTTGTCTCTCTTCGATTTCTTCACGGTATAAATTAAGGTAGATTTTCCTTCCCTCTATAAAATTCGATGACTCAGACGGTCATCAGGTGAGATATTACTTTATCCCTTCATGGCATATGGGTTTTCTCCTTCTGCATGCCCACAGATCCCAAAATCCAATAGCACCTCCTCCCGACATATTATACTGAAATTGTACGTCTATTACTCCATTGAATGTAAGCTTTGTTATTAAAGAAGCTCTATTTTGGGGGAATATGGGGCATGGAGGGTCTTCCCGCATGAACATAGTATTTTTTAAAATGGTTCTTGCTTCTTTGTGCCAGTGGATGTCCGTGTACGTTCGTGCATGTCTGTTCGAATTTTCCGCAAGCGATAATTTGCTAACGCTTTGCTGAATTCTTCCGAAATTGGGCATGCTCATTCCTTGCGACAAGACGCCAGTCTGTATTGCATTTCATCAACATCTGCCTGAAGGTCGCGCCACTGGGTCAAAATGGATCTTGGTTTTATGTGTCCGGGAATGTCAATTTGAATTCTTTACAAGCGATAACTTCCAAATGCTTTGTCGGATTCTCCGAAATTCGGCATACGCGTTCCTTGCGACAAGACACCTGCTCAGTCGCTGCTAGTGCATTTCAGCAACATCTGCCTGAAGGTGTCGCCACTGGGGCTTGCTTCTTCATGTCCATTCCTGTCTTTGCAAGCGATGTTGTTTGCAACCGATAACTTCCAAATGCTTTGTTGGATTCTCCAGAAATTCAGTATACGTATTACTTGCGACGCCGGTTGCTACTGCGTTTCGGCAACATCTGCCTGAAGGTGGCGCCACTGAGTTTCTCTTCTTCTTGTCCGTTCCAGTTAAAATGGACCTTCAATTTTGCTATGAAATCAGTCTATTCCACATCATATGATTTACCCTAAAGCTTTTGCATGAATCATATTTTATTTCAGGAGTATAATATGAAATAACTGGCTGAGAAATCCTCGCAGTACTGAACCCCTGGTTTTTTAATTTCGTGTCCTCTTAATTTCCTTTAATTTTGCTATCAAATAATTGCATTCCACATATAATTTACCCTAAAGCTTCTGCACGAACCATTTGTGTCCACACATGTAACTTACTATATTAATTACAACTGAGTTTCTAAAGTTCGGGTGCACACTGTTCATATGATCAATTTCCTGAATTGAATTCAACCTTGTTGGTCTTCAGGGTGACAGATGATGGCATGCAATTATCAGTGCGATTGTTCATGTACAGGGAGCTTTCTATGGCTTTCATGTCAACAGGGAGCTTTCTATGGCTTTCATGTCAACGCACCACCTCTACCCTCAAGGAGAGCAGGTCCCAGGGTGCTGAGCTGCACCCTCTATCTCCCAAACTAGCCCTCGACCAACCCTCATATATTGTTTGACCATATATATCTTCAATATATCTTGGCAGAAAGTTGAAATTTGTGTGTAGTCTGCAATATTGGTATAATTCTGCCACCTGTCAATGAATTGCAACCCCAAAAGGTTTCAATTTATCAGGCACAGACCCATGTTTTTACACCTCAGTCAAGTTTGGCCATGGGGTATTGTCGTCGTCTTGTACGTCCGTCCGTCTGTCCGTACGTCCGTTCGTGAGCGAGATAACCGGAATACGGTTCCACTGATGAATTCCAAATTTGGTACGCTTATTTACCTAGTCAAGGACCAGAATCAATCAAATTGGGATCCGATTGGGTGAAAACCTTGGCGGCCATCTTTAATTTTATTCAAAATGGATAATGATCCATATCTCGGAAACCATTCACCTGTTCAATACGAAATTTGATATACATCATCGATACATCAAGCAACTTTCAATGAATTACCAAACTGGCTTTTCTGATTAGCTGGAAACCTGGAGGCTGGAGGCCATCTTTAACTTATGCGAAATCGATAATGATACATATCTTGTTTACCATTCAATTGTTTTATATGAAAGTTGGTATACATCATCGATACATCCAGATACTTTGAATCGGGACCTGATTGACCGAAAACCTTGGCGGACATCTTTAATTTATCCAAAATGATTACTGATCTCTATCTCTGATTCCGTTGAAGTGCTCGGTGTAAAATTTGGTATACATCATCGATGCATCAAGAGACTTACGCTGAATGACTGATCTGATTTTTGTGATTGGGCGGAAATCTTGGCGGCCATCTTTAATTTATGCAAAATCTTTAATGATGTTTATCTCTGATACCATTTAAGTGTTCTATACGAAACTTGGCTACAGCATCTATGTATGAAGAGACTTACATTATTGAATAACCACATCAGTTCCTCTGAGTGACGGGAAGGATGGGCGGCCATCTTTAATTTATGCAAAATCATTAATGATCTCTATCTCTGATACTGTTCAAATGTTCAATGTAAAATTTGGTATACATTATCGATGCATCAAGAGATTTATGTATGAATACCGGTTTCTCTGATAGCATGGAACCTTAGGGGCAATTTTTCTAATTGCAAATTTTTTGATAATCTGTATATTTATCACTTGACTGCTTGGTGTTCCTGACATCTTGGTTCAAACTGAATACATTATGAATGGCTGGTTTTCAGATGCGCGGCTTCGTATTGTATTGGTAAGTGGGTCCCTTGTCTATAGATCTTGCTTGGAATTGTTTTTCGTGACAATCCGCCTCTGGGTGGCGCCACCTGGGGGCCAAGTTAAAATTGCATCTCCAGACAATAACTTTTGAAAACCTTAAGGATTCTTTCCAAATTTTGTGTGTGGGTACCTTGCCTGAAGATCTGGCTTGAGCATGTTTTTCGTGTTGATTCGTGAGGGGGCACCACCTGAAAGCTAAGTAAAGTGTTTTTCCAGACAATAACTTTTGAAAACCTTGACCGATTCATTCCAACTTTGGTGTGTAGGTACCTCACCTCAATTTCCCGTTTGGCATTGTTTTTCATGCTGATCCACATATAGGTGGCGCCAACTGGGGCAAATTTAAAATTATATTTCCGGACAATAACTTTTTAAAACTTGAATGAATTTTTCCCAAGTTTGGTATACGAATACATGTACCTTGCCTGAAGGTTTCGCTTGGGGTTCTTTTTCTTGTCGATCTGTTCATAGTTGGCGCCACCGGTAGGTCAAGTTAACATTTTCTATTTCCAATGTCAAGGAATCTTGCCTCAAGATCTCGGTTGGGATTATTGTTTATGCCTATCTGCCTATACATGGCGCTACCTGTGGACCAAGATAGAATTACATTTCTGGACAGTAACTGCATATTGGACCTGAACAGATTCTTTTAAATTTGGTAGGTTGGTACCGTCCCTCAAGGTATCTGATGGGGCCATGTTAATGATGTTGTTCTGAAGTTTTATGTTTTTACTTTCTTCACAAATAATGAATGTTTCCGTTACTAAAGATGCAATAGGGATTCCTTCTCGATCGTATTCGATCGTCTGTATCTAGTATCTTCAATATTTGGCATATATGCATTCCTTGTGACAAGATGTTGATTGGTATTGCTTCAGAAAGATCTTCCTGAAGGTGGCGCCACTAGGGTTCTTTAGTACTGCAAGCGATAACTTTTAAACGCTTTGAAAAGTCACTCGAAATTTGGTTTCCGGGAAATAACTTGCTCATCGAATTCTTCCCAAATTAGGCATGCATATACATTGTACCTTGCCATGAGATGTTGCTTGGGATTGCGTTATCCACTTCTGCTTAGAAGGTGATGCCACCTGATGACAACATCTGAAATTTGTTTTTGGCCAATAACTTGAGAACTGCATGCATTCTTCTCAAATTCAGCATGCATGTACCATGCCAGGAGATGTTGCATGGGATTGCCTTTCACTCACTTGCACTTACAGGTGGCGCCATCTGGTGGCAAAATCCCAAATTTGTCTCCGGGTAATATCATGTCATAAGATGTCGCTTGAGATTGCGTTTCGCCCACTTGCGCCTACAGGTAGCACCACCTCGTGTCAAAATCTAAATTTGGTTTCGTTCATCGGATTCTTCTCCAATTAGGTATGCAGGTACCATGCCATGATATGTCCCCTGAGATTGTATTTCGCCTGCTTCTGCATATTGGTGGCGACACCTGGTGGACAAATCTGAAAATTGCTTCTGGTAATAATTTGACAAATGCTCATCGAATTCTTCTCAAATTTGGTATTGAACAGGTACAATAAAAGCGTACCTGAAATACAACACATATCACGAATCGTTAGATTCTTGGTATGTGCTTTAGAATAGGTTAACCGGAAGACTATACTGTGAAGTCATGTGGCTCTGTCAGTATGTCGGCACCTCTTCCCACTTCCCTTATATGTGTTGTAATTTATATGCATTAAGATGTCGGCTTGGGGTTGTGTTTCGCACATTTGTGCCTACAAATCTAAATTTGGTTTCCGGGCAATAATTTGAAGACCCCTCTTCAGATTCTTCCCAAAGTTCGTATGCTGATACATGTACCTGGACTGTAGAACTCGTTTTCGATTTCAAAATCTGCCGTCTAACTGGGAAAATGTTGTTGTTGCTGCAACAGCCGATCATTGGCCCTCCGTAGAAGGGCACAATACCATAGGCTAATACATGTACCATGTCATGAGATGATGTTTGGGATCGCGTTTCGCCCACTTGCGCCTACAGGTGGCGACACCTGGTGGCAAATTTACAATTTGGTTTCCGGGCAATAGGTTGAGGATGCATTCAGCTTCTCGTCAAATTTGGTTTGCAGATAATGTCTTGAGATGTCACTTGGCCTTGCTTTTCGTTTACATAATTTCCATGCTTCACTGCATGGAAACTATATTACAGAAGCAATCAACTTTCAGTCAACCGTTCTGAGTTGATCTTCAAACTTGGGAAGCCAGAAAGACCCTTCTGCATCCAACGCCTATGAAGAAGCAGTTGCCTCCCTCATGTATATCCCCTGAGACCAGCAATGCTAAATAATATTGCTGCCATTTCGGCGGGGGACCTAGCATCCTCTGGCTGCTTGTTCGAGATCTTCTTGATGTTAAGATGCACAGCCATATAAAAACATGACTGATACAGTACTCAAGAATATATTTCATTTAATGCCTGGTTGGAGATTGTTGTTGAATATTGTCTTATGAATTCAGCTATTTTTTTATCATGGACGTGGATTGTCTTCATTTCGGGCGGCTGGCTAGTGGGTGTCTGATCTCTCTCTCTTGTGTATTCGTCTAGACCATAATGAAGGGATCTTGTATCAAGACGGACTCTGAAAGGGTGTATTTTTAGATTCCATGAGTTGTTTGTGATCGCAGTTTTAAACCAGGAAGGAAAAATAAAATACGTCGCCCAGTGACAGGCAAACTTTATAGTATCAGATGTACGGTGGACCGTAGGGGACGTCGACTTTTTAAAATACTTTTTTGCATTTTATAATACTTTTTCTGATTTTCTTGTGTATTTTCTCAATTTTTCGCCTATTTTCTACAGATTCTACTTTATAACATAATTCCTTTACATTTTTGTAATTTCTAGTGCCGTTGTCATAAATATCTGTATTATATATTCACCGAAAACCAAAGAAAACTCTTGGAAATTTCCTCCCCTCTATAACGTTCGATGACTCGGACTGTCGTTTTCTCTCTTACATACATTCGCAATATACATTATACTAGTGTTTTCTCCCCTCTATCCAATATGTTCTGTCGGACTGTGGTACTGTCAAAAGGTAAGTTTTTCTCTCTGCGATCTCTTCACGATATAAATTACGGGAGAATTTCCTCTCCTCTATGAAGTTCGATGACTCGGACTGTCGGACTCTCGTGAGCTAGGTTTTCTCTCCTGCATACCTTCGCAATATGCAATATAGTAGAGTGTTCTCCCCTCTATCAAATTCGATCTGTCGGACTGTCCTACTGGCAAAAAGCAAGTATTTCTCTTCGCGATCTCTTTTCGGTACAAATTAAGGTAGTGTTTCCTCCCCTCTATAAAGCTCGATCACTCGGACTGTCGTGAGGTCAGTTTTATCTCATACCTTCGCAATATACACTAGAAAAGAGTTTTTCCCCTCTATCAAAGTCGATCTGTCGGACTGTCCTACAGTCAAAAGATTTTCTCTCCGCGATCTCTTCTCGGTATAAATTAAGGTAGAGTATCCTGCCCTCTATGAATTACAACACATACAAGGGAAGTGTGAAGAGGTGTCGACATACTGACAGAGTCACATGGCTTCACAGTATAGTCTTCTGGTTAACCTATTCTAAAGCACATACCAAGAATTTAACGATTCGTGATATGTGTTGTATCTCAGGTACGCTTTTATTGTACCTGTTCATGCGGCAACTTGGATGACATGACCACACGGCCCCTAGCACCGGCATAAGCGGTATTAGATACAAATTTAGAGAGCTAGGATATTATAGTATTATAGTTCGATATTATAGTTCTTTGACTCGGTCTGTCGCAATGTCTTGCGCTAAGTTTTCTCTCCTTCATACCTTCGCAATATTCATTAAATTAAAGTTTTCTCCTGTCTATCAAATTTGATCTGTCTGACTGTCGTGCTGTCAAAAGGTAAGTTTTTCTCTCCTCGATCTCTTCTCGGTATAAATTAAGGTAGAGTTTACTCCCCTCTATGAAGTTCGACGACTTAATGTCGGACTGTCATGAACTAAGTTTTCTCTCACGCATACCTTCGCAATATACATTTTAGTACAGATTTCTCTCTATCAAATTCGATAGAGCGGATTGTCGTACTGTCAACAGGTAAATTTGTCTCTCTTCGATTTATTCACGGTATAAATTAAGGTAGATTTTCCTTCCCTCTATAAAATTCGATGACTCAGACGGTCATCAGGTGAGATATTACTTTATCCCTTCATGGCATATGGGTTTTCTCCTTCTGCATGCCCACAGATCCCAAAATCCAAT